>WNGS01010080.1:0-13372 GCA_020271785.1 Procambarus virginalis | reverse complement strand
GTGTGTTGTGTGTGTGTGTGTGTGGTGTTGTACTCACCTATATGTGTCTGCAGGATCGAGCATTGACTCTTGGATCCCCGCCTTTCGAGCATCAGTTGTTTACAGCAATGACATGACTCCTATCCCATTTCCCTATCATACCTGGTTTAAAAATATGAATAGTATTGGCTTCCACAACCTGTTCCTTACTTAGTGCATTCCATTTTCCCACTACTCTCACGCTAAAAGAAAACTTCCTAACAGATCTGTGACTCATCTGAGTTTCTAAACTTCCATCCATGTCCCCTCGTTGCTGTTACTATTCCGTGTGAACATTTCGTCTATGTCCACTCTGTCAATCCCTCTGAGTATTTTATACTTCTATCATGTCCCCCCTCTCCCTCTTCTTTCTAGTGTCGTAAGGCATAGTTCCCCCAGGCGCTCCTCATACCCCATCCCTCGTAGCTCTGGGACGAGTCTCGTTGCAAACCTCTGAACCTTTTCCAGTTTCATTATGTGCTTCTTTAGATGGGGACGCCATGATGAGGCGGCATACTCTAAGACTGGCCTCACGTAGCAGTGTAAAGAGCCTAAATGCCTCCTTACTTAGGTTCTGATGATGTTCTAACTTTTGCCGTGTAGAGTACGCTGCGTCGTTATCTGACTGGACTGTGTTTGGTGTGTTGTGTGTGGATGTTGGTGTGTGTGGGTGTGTGGTGTGTTATGTGTTGTGTGTGTGGTGTGTGTGTGTGTGTGTGTTTGTGTGGTGTATGGTGTAGTGATGTTTGTTTGTGTGTAGTGTGTGTTGTTGTGTGTGTGTGTGAGTGTGTGTGTACTCACCTATTTGTACTCAGCTATTGTGCTTGCGGGGCTTGAGCTCTGGCTCTTTGGTCCCGCCTCTCAACTGTCAATCAACTGGTGTACAGATTCCTGAGCCTACTGGGCATCATATCATATCTACATTTAAAACTGTGTAGGAGTCAAGCTTCCACCACATCACTGCCTAATGCATTCCATCCGTTAAACTACTCTGACACTGAAAAAGTTCCTTCTAACGTCTCTGTGGCTCATGTGGGTACTCAGTATCCCCCCCCTGTTGTCCCTTGTTCGCGTCCCACCAGTGTTGATAAGTTATCCTTGTTTACCGGTCGAATCCCGGGAGGATTTTGTAGGTTGTGATCATGTCTCCCCTTACTCTTTCTGTCTTCCAGTTTCGTAAGGTGCATTTCCGGCAGCCTTCCTCGTAACTCATGCCTCTTAGTTCTTGGGACTAGTCTAGTGGCATACCTTTGGCCTTTTTCCAGCTTCGTCTTGTGCTTCACAACGGTACGGGCTCCCATGCTGGGGCCGCATACTCCAGGATTGGTCTTACATATGTGGTGTACAAGATTCTGAATGATTCCTTACACAGGGTTGCCTGAACGCTGTTCTGATGTAGCCAGCCTCCTCGCCTATGCCGCAGACGTTATTCTCTTTATGTGGGCTTCAGGAGACAGGTGTTAGTGTGATATCAACTCCTCGATCTTCTCTCTGTTCGTTTCATTAAGTACATCACCTCCTATTCTGTATCCTGTGTCTGGCCTCCCTTTTCCACTGCCTAGTTTCATTACTGTACTTTGCATTTACTCGGGTTGAACTTCAACAGCATTTGTTGGACCACCATTCACTCAGTCTGTCTAGGCCATCCTGTAGCGTCCTACTATCGTCGTCAGTTTCAATCCTCCTCATAATTTTTGGCATCATCGGCAAACATGAGAGAAACGATTCTATACCCTCTGGAGAATCATTTACATATATCAGAAACTAGTATAGGTTCCAAGGACTGACCCCTGCGGGACTCCACAAATAACGTCTCGCCAATCTGAGACCTCGCCCCTCCAACACTGACCGCTTGTCTCCTGTTGCTTAGGTACTCCTGTATCCAACGGAGTACACACACACACACACAACAGCACGGTGTGTGTGGTGTGGATGTGTGTGTGTGTGTGTGTGTGTGTGTGTGTGTGGTGTGTGTGTGTGTGTGTTGGTGGGTGTGTACTCACCTATTGTGCTTGCGGGGGTTGAGCTCTGGCTCTTTGTCCCGCCTCTCAAACCGTCATTCAACAGGTGTACAGGGGGGTTCCTCCGCCTATTGGGCTCTATCATACTACACTTGAAACTGTGTTTGGAGTTCAGCCTCCACCACATCACTTCCTAATGCATTCCAGTTTGTCAACCACTCTGATACTTTAAAAGTTCTTTCTAATATCTCATGTGGCTCATTTGGGCAACTCATTTTCGACCTGTGTCCCATAGTGCGTGTGCCCCTTGTGTTAAATAGCCTGTCCTTATCAACCCTGTCGATTCCTTGAGAATCTTGAATTGGGTGATCATGTCCCCCCTAACTCTTCTGTCTTCCAACGAAGTGAGGGTTTAATTCCTGCAGTCGCTCCTCGGGTTCATAGCTCATACCCTTCTCAGCTCGGGTACTAGTCCCCTGGTGGCAACCCGTTGAACCTTTTCCAGTATTTAGTCTTTATGGCTATGACTAGATAGGGACTCCATGATAGAGACGCAACTCCAGGATTGGTCTGGACATATGTGGTATACAATGTTCTGAAAGATTCCTTCCTTACACATTCAAGTTTCTAAAGGCCGTTTCTTATGTTTGAGCCAACCTGCATATGCTGCTGATGTTATCCTCTTGATCTGAGCTTCAGGGGACAGGTCTGGCGTGATAGCAACCCCCAGGGCTTTCTCCTCTCTCTTTGACTCTTGAAGTATATCATCTCCAATGATACCTTGTATATGGTCTCCTGCTTCCTACCCCTATCTCATTACATTACATTTGCTTTGGGTTAAACTCTAACAGCCATTTGTTCGACCATCCTGCAGCTTGTCCAGGTCTTCTTGAAGTCCTCAAGCTGTCCTCCCTCTGTCTTTATCCTTCTCAGAATTTTGGCGTCGTCAGCAAACATTGAGAGGAATGAGTCTAACCCTCTGGGAGGATCATTTACGTATATCAGGAAACAGGATAGGTCCAAGTACAGAGCCCTGTGGGACTTTCACTGGTGACTTCACGCTAGTCTGAGGTCTCACCCTCACTGTACCTCTCTGCTTCCTATTGCTTAGATACTCCCTATCCACTGGAGCGCCCATACCTGTTACTCCTGCCTGTTTCTCCAGATTATGCATCTCAATCCTTTTATGGGGTACTGTATTAAAGGCTTCCGACAGTCCAAAAATTTGCAGTCCGCCCACCCTTCTCTTTCCTTGCTTACTTCGTGTCACCTGATCGTATAATTCTATCAAGCCAGTAAGCAAGATTTACCCTCCCTGAACCCATGTTGATTGGTGTCACGAAGTCCTCTTCTCTCTCAGATGTGTTACTAGGTTTTTTCTCACAATCTTCTCCATCACCTTGCATGGTATACAGGTAAGGGAACTGGCCTGTAGTCAGTGCCTCTTGTCTGTCACCATTTTTGTATATTGGTACTACATTAGGCGTCTTCCCATATTTCTGGTAGGTCCCCCGTTTCTGCAGGGACTTACTATACACTATGGGTGCTAAGCAAAGTGCTCCTGCACACGCGTTTCAATACCACAGGCGAGTTCCATCCGGCCCAACAGATTCTCTCACATCCAGCTCAATAGGTGCTTTTTGACTCATCTCTTGTATTTCGATACCTATCCAAGGGGTCACCTGGTTTGCTGCCCCTCTCCCTAGCGCCGTAGTATTCTCCCTGTTCTATTGTAAAGACCTCCTTGGAACCTTTTGTTTGAGTTCTTCACCACACCTCTTTGCCATTCTCTGTGACCTGTCCCGCATCACACCCCTAACGTTTATCACACTGTTCCTTCACTGGTTGTCTTCCTCCTGATGTGACTCGGTAAGTAGCTTTGGTTCAGTAGCTTGGCTTTTAAGCTATATCATTATTTCCATACCTCTTTCTTCACAGCTGCTCTTCTCCACACTGACATACTCGACACACACACACACCACACACACACACACACAACACACACACACACACCCACACACACACCAGTAGCACAGTAGCGACGGTGGGAGACACACGATTAGCGAGGTCCGCGGAAATTCGTCAATTTCACGGGACATTGAAGGATTATTGAGGCTAGATCATAGTATTTGGCCTCTCGCAGTGTGTAGCTAGCAGGGTGCTACATAGCATAGTCATATCGCTAGCGATTGTGCGAAGAAATCAAAAGTGGAGCTAGTGGATCACCGGTGCATAGTGTGGAGGACAGCGTAAGGCGACCTGACCTGACCGGCAGCTGGGTCGACCCACCGTGGCCGTGGACTGGTGATTGTGTTTGTTGGGTGGTGATTGTGATCAGTGATACAGTAAATTAGTGAACCGCAACACAACGATACAGTGACTGACTCCAGAGTTTTGTGTAGATAGAAAACACCTTAGTGAATCACCTAGTGGAAGCCGACGACGGAGCATCATCATCGACCATATGTCATCACTCATCTAGTTGTGTGAACGGGAGACAATCTGGTAGGTACCCGCCTTTCTGGTCAATTAATCAGGTGTACAGTGTGAGGTAATATAGTATCAAATTCTTGTTCAGGATATTATATTTCATTAAAATCTCAGCGTGGCTCATTGGGTAGAAGTTACCGCTTACGAGAACTACGGACACACTCACGCACGCACGCACGCGCACACGCACCCCACACCCCACACACACGCGCCCCTGATTAACACATTTCGTGGAAAAGGATAAAAAACCCTCCCATAATCCTCCCTCACTCTACCTGCCGTAAGCTGACCTTACCTCACTCTCAACCCCATCCCAAGGAACCACACCTCTCTCTCTCTCTCTCCTCTCTCTCTCTCTCTCTCTCTCTCTCTTGCTCTCTCTCGCTTGCTCTCTCTCTCTTTCTCTCTCTCCTCTTGTTTCTCTCTCTGGGTCTCTCCTGTTCTCTCTTTGCTCTCTTGCTCTCTCCCTTGCTCTCTCTCTCTCTCTTGTTCGCTCTCTCTGGGTCTCTCCTGTTCTCTCTTTTTTGCTCTCTTGATCTCTCTCTCCCTTGCTACCTCTCTTGACAAGGGGCAAAATGGCAGGAGGCCGAAGCAGGGTTATGGGAAGCAGCCAGGGGGAACAAACGCAAGAATTGCTACACCAAGCACTGGAGGAATTTAGGAGGGAGATGAATGAAATGAGGATTACAATTAACAACCTGCAAAGTGAGCTGACATCAGCAAGGGAGGAGATCAAATCTCTCACAGAGAAAAATAAAGAGACCGAGCATCAGATTATCATCCAAAGGGAAGGTGGGAATGTTACATTGGAAGGAAATGCCTCAGTACCTGACGCATTTGCGGACATATTGAAAAAGAGCTCAGAAGCAATGGCCACAGTGAGGGAGGTAGCCATGCAAGCTGCTACCTCACAGGAAGCAGCAAGGTGCACCACTCAACTGCTGGAGAGAAAGAGATCAGTGGTAGTTGTAGGCATCAAAGAACAGGAAGGATCCAACAGGCAAGAATGGAATGGCAAGGATAGAGAGGCAGTACATGGGCTACTGAAGGGGTTACAGATGGAAGAGGCTGCACACAACATTGAGAAGGTTTTCAGGTTGGGCTGGTACAACAGGGACAGAAACCGACTTATAAAGGTGGTGTTTGCAAACGAAACCACAAGGAGGATATTCTAGAAAAGAAGAGTCGTCTCCAACATGTGGAGGGATACAAACAAGTATTCCTGCAGAGGGACAGGACGAAGGAGGAGAGAGCCAGGGCAGCAGAGGCAAGGAGGAAGCGCAGGGAGAGAGGAGCAAACCAGGAAATCACAGCCCCCAACACAGCAGTCCCAGAGACAAGAGGGGAACCCAAAACCAGCATCCCAGCAACACCAGAGGGGGGGGGGCAACACCACCAACCCCCTCTGCATAGAAACCCTTCCTTCTCCTCACCCTACCTGCCCCCACCCAACCCTCCCTCCCCCCCCACCCATTCTGACCCCGACAACCCATCCCCATTCCCATCATGTCCCCCCTCCCACCTTTCCCCCCAGTCCCCCTTCCCCCTTCATCCCATACCCTCCCTATTCCTCCTCCCCCCTCACCCCGTATCCTCCATGTCCCCCCTATCTCCTTAACCCACACCCTACCCGTTCCCCCTTCCCTTAAACCCCCACCCCACCCCAAAACCCTCTGCGACCCTGCAAACCACCTCACAGATCCTCTCACCCACGGAACAGCTTCCCACACCAGTAGAATACTCGCCAAGAAAGGGATATGTAAATGAACAGAAGAAAGTGAGCTTCAAGGCGATGTACACTAACATAGATGGGATTACAAATAAAACTAGTGAACTTGGAGAGTGGGCACTAGAAGAAAACCCAGACATAATAGCACTCACAGAAACAAAGCTAACGAAAATCATAACAAATGCAGTGTTTCCACAGGGCTACTATGTAGTGAGGAAAGAGAGAGAAGGGAGAGGAGGAGGTGGTGTGGCTTTGCTACTAAGAGAAGGTTGGAGTTTCGAAGAGATGGTAATTCAGAACTGTGAAGGTTTCAGGGACTACATATCAGGCACCATTGCAACTGGAGGACAGAAAATTATAATAGTAGTCATATATAACCCCCCACCGAATGACAGAAGACCCAGACAGGAATATGATAGAAACAACATGGCCACCATCAATATAATAGAGAGAGCAGCTTCTGTGGCTAGCAGGAACGGATCCAGACTTCTAATCATGGGAGACTTCAACCATGGGAAGATAGATTGGGGAACAGAGACCCACACGGAGGCCCAGACACGTGGAGAGCTAAGCTGCTGGATGTGGCAACAAGAAACTTTCTAAGTCAACACGTCAAGGGACCGACAAGAATGAGAGGAGGGGATGAACCAGCCTTGCTGGATTTGATATTTACCCTAAATGAGTCGGATATAAGGGAAGTTAAGTTGGAAGCCCCCTTGGGAATGAGTGATCATAGTGTATTGAGCTTTGAGTACCTGGTTGAGCTAGGAATTATCACCCCCAAAAAAGAACTGGGAACCAAAGGGCTGGCGTACAGAAAGGGAAACTATGAGGAGATGAATAAATTCCTATGGGATATACATTGGGACACAGAACTCGGAACCAAGTCCGTACAAGACATGATGGACTATGTCACCCAAAAATGTCAGGAGGCTGTAAGCAGGTTTGTCCCAGCCCAACAGGAAAAAACAGAGAAGCAAAGGAAGAATCCGTGGTTTAATAGGGAATGTATGAAAGCAAAGGAGCTGAACAAAAGGGCATGGAGGAACTTTCGTAATAACAGAACACCAGAAAGTAGAGAGAGATACCAGAGAACCAGGAACGAGTATGTCAGTGTGAGAAGAGCAGCTGAGAAAAGGTATGAAAATGATATAGCTAACAAAGCCAAGACTGAACCAAAGCTACTACACACAGTCACATCAGGAGGAAGACAACAGTGAAGGAACAGGTGATTAAACTTAGGGTGGGCGAGGACAGGTACACAGAGAATGACAAAGAGGTGTGTGAAGAACTCAACAAAAGGTTCCAGGAGGTCTTTACAATAGAACAGGGAGATATCACGGCGCTGGGAGAGGTGGCAGCAAACCAGGTGACCTTGGATAGGTTCGAAATTACAAGAGATGAGGTCAAAAAGCACCTATTGGAGCTGGATGTGAGAAAAGCTGTTGGGCCGGATGGAATCTCGCCATGGGTATTGAAAGAGTGTGCAGGAGCACTTTGCTTACCACTCTCCATAGTGTATAGTAAGTCACTGGAAACGGGGGACCTACCAGAAATATGGAAGACTGCTAATGTAGTACCAATATACAAAAAGGGTGACAGACAAGAGGCACTGAACTACAGGCCAGTGTCCTTAACTTGTATACCATGCAAGGTGATGGAGAAGATTGTGAGAAAAAACCTAGTAACACATCTGGAGAGAAGAGACTTCGTGACAACCCATCAACATGGGTTCAGGGAGGGTAAATCTTGCCTTACAGGATTGATAGAATTCTACGATCAGGTGACAAGAATTAAGCAAGAAAGAGAAGGGTGGGCGGACTGCATTTTTTTGGACTGTCGGAAAGCCTTTGACACAGTACCCCATAAAAGGTTGATGCATAAGCTGGAGAAACAGGCAGGAGTAACAGGTAGGGCGCTCCAGTGGATAAGGGAGTACCTAAGCAATAGGAAACAGAGAGTTACAGTGAGGGGTGAGACCTCAGACTGGCGTGAAGTCACCAGTGGAGTCCCACAGGGCTCTGTACTTGGACCTATCCTGTTTCTGATATACGTAAATGATCTCCCAGAGGGTATAGACTCATTCCTCTCAATGTTTGCTGACGACGCCAAAATTATGAGAAGGATTAAGACAGAGGAGGACAGCTTGAGACTTCAAGAAGACCTGGACAAGCTGCAGGAATGGTCGAACAAATGGCTGTTAGAGTTTAACCCAAGCAAATGTAATGTAATGAAGATAGGGGTAGGAAGCAGGAGACCAGATACAAGGTATCATTTGGGAGATGAAATACTTCAAGAGTCAGAGAGAGAGAAAGACCTGGGGGTTGATATCACGCCAGACCTGTCCCCTGAAGCTCATATCAAGAGGATAACATCAGCAGCATATGCCAGGTTGGCTAACATAAGAACGGCCTTTAGAAACTTGTGTAAGGAATCTTTCAGAACATTATATACCACATATGTCAGACCAATCCTGGAGTATGCGGCTCCAGCATGGAGTCCCTATCTAGTCAAGCATAAGACTAAACTGGAAAAGGTTCAAAGGTTTGCCACCAGACTAGTACCCGAGCTGAGAGGTATGAGCTACGAGGAGCGACTGCAGGAATTAAACCTCACTTCGTTGGAAGACAGAAGAGTTAGGGGGGACATGATCACCACATTCAAGATTCTCAGGGGAATCGACAGGGTTGATAAAGACAGGCTGTTTAACACAAGGGGCACACGCACTAGGGGACACAGGTGGAAGCTGAGTGCCCAAATGAGCCACAGAGATATTAGAAAGAACTTTTTTAGTGTCAGAGTGGTTGACAAATGGAATGCATTAGGAAGCGATGTGGTGGAGGCTGACTCCATACACAGTTTCAAATGTAGATATGATAGAGCCCATTAGGCTCAGGAAACTGTACACCTGTTGATTGACGGTTGAGAGGCGGGACCAAAGAGCCAGAGCTCAACCCCCGCAAGCACAACTAGGTGAGTACAACTAGGTGAGTACACACACACACACACACACACACACACACACACACACACACACACACACACACACACACACACACACACACACACACACCACCAACCCGTCAGCCAGAGTGACAGCATCATGTAGACAGGTCCGGTAAAGAACCTGTTAATGAATGGCTGGGACAGATGTGTGTGTGTGTGTGTGTGTGTGTGTGTGTGCAGGTGTAGGCAGGTGTCCGGCCCGACACACTGGCCAATCAACCTGTCCAATCAGCTCAGCGCTCACCACCACTTATGCTGATTAACGACTTCATCAGATCATTAATTTAACAAGGGGAGATCAGCGGGCCCTTCGCGTTCCACAAGCAGGTTCTCCAACTGGTCCAGGAATTTAATTCAGTGGCCAAAGTGTGGCAGCGGTCCGAGCCTCGCCCCAATGAGCCATTAGTGGGATGAGCGCTCATTAGCGATGATCCTACACCTGCTCCAGCCACTCCTCGTCTTAGATGCTCATCTCTTTAATGAGGTGGTTTGTGCTGCACTGAGCCCCACACAGCCTGGTTGATCAGTGGACGGGACATGGGGGGTCGCCTCATCACTAGGGGGTGGCAGCGCTCTACGGGGCTACGCTGTTCTGAACTGTTCTTCCTAGCACTAGTGAACTGTTCTTCCTGGCACTGGTGAACTGTTCTTCCTGACACTAGTGAACTGTTCTTCCTGACACTAGTGAACTGTTCTTCCTGACTCTAGTGAACAGTTCTTCCTAGCACTAGTGAACTGTTCTTCCTGACACTAGTGAACTGTTCTTCCTGGCACTAGTGAACTGTTCTTCCTGACACTAGTGAACTGTTCTTCCTGGCACTAGTGAACTGTTCTTCCTGACACTAGTGAACAGTTCTTCCTGGCACTAGTGAACTGTTCTTCCTGACACTAGTGAACTGTTCTTCCTGGCACTAGTGAACTGTTCTTCCTGACACTAGTGAACTGATCTTCCTGACACTAGTGAACTGTTCTTCCTGGCACTAGTGAACTGTTCTTCCTGACACTAGTGAACTGTTCTTCCTGACACTAGTGAACTGTTCTTCCTGGCACTAGTGAACTGTTCTTCCTGACACTAGTGAACTGTTCTTCCTGACACTAGTGAACTGTTCTTCCTGACACTAGTGAACTGATCTTCCTGACACTAGTGAACTGTTCTTCCTGGCACTAGTCAACAGTTCTTCCTGACACTAGTGAACTGTTCTTCCTGACACTAGTGAACAGTTCTTCCTGACACTAGTGAACTGTTCTTCCTGACACTAGTGAACTGTTCTTCCTGACACTAGTGAACTGTTCTTCCTGACACTAGTGAACTGTTCTTCCTGACACTAGTGAACAGTTCTTCCTGACACTGGGGATGTGTTCAACTAGTATACGCTGGTATATACTTGTACCCGTGTGTTTATACTTGTACCCGTGTGTTTATACTTGTACCCGTGTGTTTATACTTGTACCTGTGTGTTTATACTTGTACCTGTGTGTTTATACTTGTACCCGTGTGTTTATACTTGTACCCGTGTGTTTATACTTGTACACGTGTGTTTATACTTGTACCCGTGTGTTTATACTTGTACCTGTGTGTTTATACTTGTACCCGTGTGTTTATACTTGTACCCGTGTGTTTATACTTGTACACGTGTGTTTATACTTGTACACGTGTGTTTATACTTGTACCCGTGTGTTTATACTTGTACCTGTGTGTTTATACTTGTACCTGTGTGTTTATACTTGTACCCGTGTGTTTATACTTGTACCCGTGTGTTTATACTTGTACACGTGTGTTTATACTTGTACCCGTGTGTTTATACTTGTACCTGTGTGTTTATACTTGTACCCGTGTGTTTATACTTGTACCCGTGTGTTTATACTTGTACACGTGTGTTTATACTTGTACACGTGTGTTTATACTTGTACCCGTGTGTTTATACTTGTACCTGTGTGTTTATACTTGTACCCGTGTGTTTATACTTGTACCCGTGTGTTTATACTTGTACACGTGTGTTTATACTTGTACCCGTGTGTTTATACATGTACCCGTGTGTTTATACTTGTACCCGTGTGTTTATACATGTACCCGTGTGTTTATACTTGTACCCGTGTGTTTATACTTGTACCTGTGTGTTTATACTTGTACCCGTGTGTTTATACTTGTACCTGTGTGTTTATACTTGTACCCGTGTGTATATACCTGTACCCGTGTGTTTATACTGGTACCCGTGTGTTTATACCTGTACCTGTGTGTTTATACTGGTACCCGTGTGTATATACCTGTACCCGTGTGTTTATACTTGTACCCGTGTGTATATACCTGTACCCGTGTGTTTATACTTGTACCCGTGTGTTTATACTTGTACCCGTGTGTTTATACTTGTACCTGTGTGTTTATACTGTACCCGTGTGTTTATACTTGTACCCGTGTGTTATACTTGTACCCGTGTGTTTATACTTGTACCCGTGTGTTTATACTTGCACCCGTGTGTTTTTACTTGTACCCGTGTGTTTATACTTGTACCCGTGTGTTTATACTTGTACCCGTGTGTTTATACTTGTACCCGTGTGTTTATACTTGTACCCGTGTGTTTATACTTGTACCCGTGTGTTTATACTTGTACCCGTGTGTTTATACTTGTACCCGTGTGTTTATACTTGTACCAGTGTGTTTATACTTGTACCTGTGTGTTTATACTTGTACCCGTGTGTTTATACTTGTACCCGTGTGTTTATACTTGTACCCGTGTGTTTATACTTGTACCTGTGTGTTTATACTTGTACCCGTGTGTTTATACTTGTACCCGTGTGTTTATACTTGTACCCGTGTGTTTATACTTGTACCCGTGTGTTTATACTTGTACCCGTGTGTTTTTACTTGTACCCGTGTGTTTATACTTGTACCCGTGTGTTTATACTTGTACCCGTGTGTTTATACTTGTACCCGTGTGTTTATAATTGTACCCGTGTGTTTATACTTGTACCCGTGTGTTTATATTTGTACCCGTGTGGTTATACTTGTACCCGTGTGTTTATATTTGTACCTGTGTGTTTATACTTGTACCCGTGTGTTTATACTTGTACCAGTGTGTTTATACTTGTACCTGTGTGTTTATACCTGTACCCGTGTGTTTATACTTGTACCCGTGTGTTTATACTTGTACCCGTGTGTTTATACTTGTACCTGTGTGTTATATTTGTACCCGTGTGTTTATACCTGTACCCGTGTGTTTATACTTGTACCTGTGTGTTTATACTTGTACCTGTGTGTTTATACTTGTACCTGTGTGTTTATACTTGTACCCGTGTGTTTATACTTGTACCTGTGTGTTTATACTTGTACCTGTGTGTTTATACTTGTATCCGTGTGTTTATACTTGTACCCGTGTGTTTATACTTGTACCTGTGTGTTTATATTTGTACCCGTGTGTTTATACTTGTACCCGTGTGTTTATACTTGTACCCGTGTGTTTATACTTGTACCCGTGTGTTTATACTTGTACCAGGTGTTCATACTTGTACCCGTGTGTTTATACTTGAACCGGTGTGTTTATACATGTACCCGTGTGTTTATACATGTACCCGTGTGTTTATACCTGTACCCGTGTGTTTATACCTGTACCCGTGCGCTTATACTTGTACCCGTGTGTTTATACTTGTACCCGTGTGTTTATACCTGTACCTGTGTGTTTATACTGGTACCCGTGTGTTTATACCTGTACCCGTGTGTTTATACTGGTACCCGTGTGTTTATTCCTGTACCCGTGTGTTTATACTGGTACCCGTGTGTATATACCTGTACCCGTGTGTTTATACTGGTACCCGTGTGTTTACACCTGTACCCGTGTGTTTATACCTGTACCCGTGTGTTTATACTTGTACCTGTGTGATTATACTTGTACCTGTGTGTTTATACCTGTACCCGTGTGTTTATACTTGTACCCGTGTGTTTATACCTGTACCCGTGTGTTTATACCTGTACCCGTGTGTTTATACCTGTACCCGTGTGTTTATACCTGTACCCGTGTATTTATACTTGTACCCGTGTGTTTATACCTGTACCCGTGTGTTTATACTGTACCCGTGTGTTTATACCTGTACCCGTGTATTTATAATTGTACCCGTGTGTTTATACTTGTACCCGTGTGTTATATACCTGTACCCGTGTGTTTATACCTGTACC
>WNGS01010079.1:10934-22110 GCA_020271785.1 Procambarus virginalis | reverse complement strand
TTGGGAAACAGAGCTCAGGGAAAGACGGCTCAAGATATGATGGATTACATCACGCAGAAGTGCAAGGACGCAGCAAACAATTTGTCCCAGTCCAAAAGGAAAACAGAGAAATGAAAATGAGAAACCATGGTTTAATCAGAGATGTAAGCTAGCTAAGCAGCAAAGTAAAAGGGCATGGAGAAACTATAGGAATAACAGGACTCTGGAGAGCAGAGAAAGATACCAGAACGCCAGAATGAATATGTCAGGATGAGAAGAGAGGCGGAAAGACAATACGAAAATGATATCGCAAGCAAGGCAAAGACTCAGCCTAAATTGTTGCATAGCCACATCAGGAGAAAAACAACAGTAAAGGAACAGGTTATGAAACTGAGGATAGGGGCGGAAGGATTCACTACAAATGACAAGGAAGTGTGTGAGGAGTTGAATAAGAAATTCCAGGAGGCCTTCACCTTCGAGCAAGGAGAAATTCCAGAGGTAAGAGAGGGAATAGCTAACCAGGAACCACTGGAAGACTTTGAGATTACCAGCGGGGAAGTAAGGAAGTGTTTACTAGAGTTGATGTGACAAAGGCTATAGGCCCAGATGGAATCTCCCCATGGGTTCTAAAGGAAGGAGCAAGAGAACTGTGCCTACCACTCTCCATTGTGTATAACAAGTCACTGGCAACAGGGGAACTGCCAGATATTTGGAAAGCAGCTAACGTAGTCCCGATATACAAGAAAGGGGATAGACAGGAGGCACTGAACTACAGGCCAGTGTCCCTAACCTACATACCATGCAAGCTGATGGAGAAGATTGTGCGAAAAAACTAGTGGAGCATCTGGAGCGAAGGAACTTTGTAACACAGCACCAACATGGGTTCAGGGATGGCAGGTCCTGCCTCACAGGGTTACTTGAATTCTACGACCAGGCAACAAAAATAAGGCAAGAAAGAGAAGGGTGGGCAGACTGCATATTTTTAGATTGTCAAAAAGCCTTTGATACAGTGCCACACAAGAGGCTAGTGCGAAAGTTGGAGATGCAGGCTGGAGTGAAAGGGAAGGTACTCCGGTGGATAGAGGAGTACCTAAGCAACAGGAGACAACGAGTCTGTGTGAGGGGTGAAGTCTCAGATTGGCGAGACGTTACAAGTGGAGTCCCGCAGGGGTCAGTCCTTGGACCTATACTGTTTCTGGTATATGTAAATGATCTCCCAGAGGGTATAGATTCGTTCCTCTCTTTGTTTGCCGACGATGCAAAAATTATGAGGAGGATTGAAACAGAGGATGATAGTAGGAGGCTACAAGATGACCTAGATAGACTGAGTGAATGGTCCAACAAATGGCTGTTGAAGTTCAACCCAAGTAAATGCAAAGTAATGAAACTAGGCAGTGGATACAGGAGGCCAGACACAGGATACAGCATAGGGGATGAAGTACTTAATGAAACAGACAGAGAGAAAGATCTAGGAGTTGATATCACACCAACCTGTCTCCTGAAGCCCACATAAAGAGAATAACGTCTGCGGCATATGCGAGGCTGGCTAACATCAGAACGGCGTTCAGGAACCTGTGTAAGGAATCATTCAGAATCTTGTACACCACATATGTAAGACCAACCTTGTCAAGCACAAGACGAAGCTGGAAAAAGTCCAAAGGTATGCTACTAGACTAGTCCCAGAACTAAGAGGCATGAGTTATGAGGAAAGGCTGCGGGAAATGCAACTTGCGACACTGGAAGACAGAAGAGTAAGGGGGGACATGATCACAACCTACAAAATCCTCAGGGGAATTGACCGGGTAAACAAGGATGAACTATTCAACACTGGAGGGGCGCGAACAAGGGGGCACAGGTGGAAGCTGAGTACCCAAATGAGCCACAGAGACATTAGAAAGAACTTTTTCAGTGTCAGAGTAGTTAGTAAATGGAATGCACTAGGCAGTGATGTGGTGGAGGCTGACTCCATACACAGTTTCAAATGTAGATATGATAGAGCCCAGTAGGCTCAGGAAACTGTACAACAGTTGATTGACAGTTGAGAGGCGGGACCAAAGAGCCAAAGCTCAACCCCCGCAAGCACAATTAGGTGAGTACAATTAGGTGAGTACACACACACACACACACACACACACACACACACACACACACACATATATATATATATATATATATATATATATATATATATTATATATATATATATATGTCTATGTTATATATATATATATATATATATACATATATATATATATATAATATATATATATATATATATATAGTAATATATATATATATATATCCAGCAGAGAGAGAGCCCCGTTACCTAATGTCCCGCAACTCTGATGAGCCTGTTGGTCGCCCAGACGGAATCACGGTGAACCCTTGGAAGAATGGTAGACAGTTGGTGTGGGACTACACTTGCGTTTCAACTCTAGCCAATACCTATGTTGACTTCAGTGCTACTCAAGCAAGAGGAGCTGCCAATCACCGGGAAGCGGCCAAGTCACGTAAATACAGAGACCTTGAGCACCACTACAATTTTGTCCCCATTGCCTCAGAGACACTTGGTGCCTGGGGTAAAAGTGCTGCTAGCTTTTTGAAGGAGTTGGGGTCTAAGCTAATCGAAACAACTAGAGACCCTAGAGCTGCCAGTTTTCTTTTTCAGCGCCTTAGTGTGGCAATCCAGAGAGGAAATGCTCACTGCATCCATGGTTCCTGCCCGCCATCTTAGGAGCTTGAGGAGGTATTCAACTTGTGACAAGCAGCCTTGTACCCTGCATGTAATCAATATTGTAACTTTTTTTGTGTAAAGACATTTTCAAATAAAATTAGATAAATATACACACATACCAAAGAATAGGGTGGTAGGAGAATGAAATATCAAAGTGTTCAGTGAGGATCCACAAGGTGTTCTCTGAGTACTCTTTATTTTCTTCTCCGAGGCTATGGGTCCCTTCACTTGCACCAGAGGTGGTACCCCTTCTAGGTTAAATTATATATATATATATATATATATATATATATATATAATCTTTAGACAACACCCACCAGTGGGACTCGAACCCAGAAAGCACAACTATCTTCCAATAGCTGCCATAACTAGTATGCCTTAACCCACTACACCAAGTCAGACCCTTAAAAGAGATAGAGACTTCGAAGTATTTACCTCAAATATCTCCACCTCCCAAGGGCGCCAGATTAGTGAGGGGTTACTCAAGCATTTTTCATCAAGCCACTGTCAATGTGGGAGAACTCGTGTCTATGCTATAAGCACATACTTGCATGAACCACAAGAGAAGATTAACAATCTTTAGACAACACCCACCAGTGGGACTCGAACCCAGAAAGCACAACTATCTTCCAATAGCTGCCATAACTAGTATGCCTTAACCCACTACACCAAGTCAGACCCTTAAAAGAGATAGAGACTTCGAAGTATTTACCTCAAATATCTCCACCTCCCAAGGGCGCCAGATTAGTGAGGGGTTACTCAAGCATTTTTCATCAAGCCACTGTCAATGTGGGAGAACTCGTGTCTATGCTATAAGCACATACTTGCATGAACCACAAGAGAAGATTAACAATCTTTAGACAACACCCACCAGTGGGACTCGAACCCAGAAAGCACAACTATCTTCCAATAGCTGCCATAACTAGTATGCCTTAACCCACTACACCAAGTCAGACCCTTAAAAGAGATAGAGACTTCGAAGTATTTACCTCAAATATCTCCACCTCCCAAGGGCGCCAGATTAGTGAGGGGTTACTCAAGCATTTTTCATCAAGCCACTGTCAATGTGGGAGAACTCGTGTCTATGCTATAAGCACATACTTGCATGAACCACAAGAGAAGATTAACAATCTTTAGACAACACCCACCAGTGGGACTCGAACCCAGAAAGCACAACTATCTTCCAATAGCTGCCATAACTAGTATGCCTTAACCCACTACACCAAGTCAGACCCTTAAAAGAGATAGAGACTTCGAAGTATTTACCTCAAATATCTCCACCTCCCAAGGGCGCCAGATTAGTGAGGGGTTACTCAAGCATTTTTCATCAAGCCACTGTCAATGTGGGAGAACTCGTGTCTATGCTATAAGCACATACTTGCATGAACCACAAGAGAAGATTAACAATCTTTAGACAACACCCACCAGTGGGACTCGAACCCAGAAAGCACAACTATCTTCCAATAGCTGCCATAACTAGTATGCCTTAACCCACTACACCAAGTCAGACCCTTAAAGAGATAGAGACTTCGAAGTATTTACCTCAAATATCTCCACCTCCCAAGGGCGCCAGATTAGTGAGGGGTACTCAAGCATTTTTCATCAAGCCACTGTCAATGTGGGAGAACTCGTGTCTATGCTATAAGCACATACTTGCATGAACCACAAGAGAAGATTAACAATCTTTAGACAACACCCACCAGTGGGACTCGAACCCAGAAAGCACAACTATCTTCCAATAGCTGCCATAACTAGTATGCCTTAACCCACTACACCAAGTCAGACCCTTAAAAGAGATAGAGACTTCGAAGTATTTACCTCAAATATCTCCACCTCCCAAGGGCGCCAGATTAGTGAGGGGTTACTCAAGCATTTTTCATCAAGCCACTGTCAATGTGGGAGAACTCGTGTCTATGCTATAAGCACATACTTGCATGAACCACAAGAGAAGATTAACAATCTTTAGACAACACCCACCAGTGGGACTCGAACCCAGAAAGCACAACTATCTTCCAATAGCTGCCATAACTAGTATGCCTTAACCCACTACACCAAGTCAGACCCTTAAAAGAGATAGAGACTTCGAAGTATTTACCTCAAATATCTCCACCTCCCAAGGGCGCCAGATTAGTGAGGGGTTACTCAAGCATTTTTCATCAAGCCACTGTCAATGTGGGAGAACTCGTGTCTATGCTATAAGCACATACTTGCATGAACCACAAGAGAAGATTAACAATCTTTAGACAACACCCACCAGTGGGACTCGAACCCAGAAAGCACAACTATCTTCCAATAGCTGCCATAACTAGTATGCCTTAACCCACTACACCAAGTCAGACCCTTAAAAGAGATAGAGACTTCGAAGTATTTACCTCAAATATCTCCACCTCCCAAGGGCGCCAGATTAGTGAGGGGTTACTCAAGCATTTTTCATCAAGCCACTGTCAATGTGGGAGAACTCGTGTCTATGCTATAAGCACATACTTGCATGAACCACAAGAGAAGATTAACAATCTTTAGACAACACCCACCAGTGGGACTCGAACCCAGAAAGCACAACTATCTTCCAATAGCTGCCATAACTAGTATGCCTTAACCCACTACACCAAGTCAGACCCTTAAAAGAGATAGAGACTTCGAAGTATTTACCTCAAATATCTCCACCTCCCAAGGGCGCCAGATTAGTGAGGGGTTACTCAAGCATTTTTCATCAAGCCACTGTCAATGTGGGAGAACTCGTGTCTATGCTATAAGCACATGCAAGTATGTGCTTATAGCATAGACACGAGTTCTCGTGTTCTCGTATCATGAGAGAAACCTTGTTTTTATTGCATATTTCGACGTTTCAGCCGCATTAGAGCTGATCAGTTTGAAATTCCGAATTTTTATACCGAAAATATGCCAATTACTGAGATCTGCAATGGGTCATATTTTGCCCAAACCCCCACTGCAGTTTTCAAAATATCCCAAACATTCCAAATTCGACGATTGAGCCATATTTTCGAGCCAAATTCTGGCTCTCTGCACTTATTCGCAGTTTGAAATTACGATTTTTTATACCGAAAATATGCCAATTACTGACAGCGGCGAGGGGTCACATTTTGCCCAAACCCCCCTGCAATTTTCAATATTTCCGAAACATCCCAAATTCGACTCTTGAGCCATATTTTGGAGCCAAATTCTGGCTCTCTGAATGTATTCGCAGTTTGAAATTACGACTTTTATACCTAAAATATGCGAATTGCTGAAAGCAGCGAGGGATCGCATTTTGCCCAAACCCTCCCTGTAGTTTTCAAAATAATCCAAACAACCCAAGTTCGACGCTTGATCCAAATTTTGGGGCCAAATTCTGGCTCTTGGCACTTATTCGCAGTTTGAAATTAGGAATTTTTATACCAAAAATATGCCATATACTGAGAGCAGCGATGGGTAACATTTTGCCCAAGCCCCCATCGCAGTTTTCAAAATATCCCAAACGTCCCAAATTCGCCCCTTGAGCCATATTTTGGATTCAAATTCTGGCTCTCTGAACGTATTCGCTGTTTGAAATTACGACTTTTTATAAAGAAAATATGTCAATTTCTGAGCGCGGCGATGGGTCATATTTAGCCCAAACCCACCCTGAAGTTTTCAAAACATCCCAAACATCCCAAATTCGAAGATTGAGCCATATTGGGAGCCAAATTCTGGCTCTCTGCACATATTCGCAGTTTGAAATTACGAATTTTTATACCGAAAATATGCCAATTACTGAGAGCGACGATGGGTCAAATTTTGCCTAACACCCCTGCAGTTTTAAAATATATCACAAACTTCCCAAATTCGACCCTTGAGCCGTATTTTGGAGCCAAATTCTGGCTTCCTGTACGTATTCGCAGTTTTAAATTAAGATTTTTATACGAAAATATGCCAATTACTGGAAGCAGCGATGGATCGCATTTTGCACAAACCCTCTCTGCAGTTTTCAAAATAACCCAAACATCTCAAATGCGAAGCTAGAACCATATTTTGGAGTCAATTTTTGGCTTTCTGCACGTATTCGCAGTTTGAAATTCCGAATTTTATACCGAAATTATGCCAATTACTGAGAGCAGCGATGGGTCGCATTTTGCCCAAACCCCCCTGCAGTTTTAAAATATCCCAAACGTCCCAAATTCGACCCTGAGCCATATTTTGGAGTAAAATTCTGGCTCTCTGCACGTATTCGCAGTTTGAAATTACGACTTTTTACCGAAAATATGCCATTACTGCAATGGGTCATTTTGCCCAAACCCCCACTGCAGTTTTCAAAATACCCCAAACATTCCAAATTCGACGATAAGCCATATTTTCGAGCCAAATTCTGGCTCTCTGCACTTATTCGCAGTTTGAAATTACGACTTTTTACACCGTAAATATGCCAATTACGGAGAGCAGCGATGGGTCACATTTTGCCCAAACCCCCCTGCAGTTTTAAAATATATCACAAACATCCCAAATTCGACTCTTGAGCCATATTTTGGAGCCAAATTCTGGCTCTCAGCACGTATTCGCAGTTTGAAATTACGATTTTTTATACCGAAAATATGCCAATTACTGAGAGCGGCGAGGGGTCACATTTTGCCAAACCCCCCTGCAGTTTTCAAAATTCTGAAACATCCCAAATTCGACTCTAGAGCCATATTTTGCAGCCAAATTCTGGCTCTCTGCATGTATTCGCAGTTTGAAATTACGACTTTTATACCGAAAATATGCCAATTGCTGAAAGCAGCGAGGGATCGCATTTTGCCCAAACCCTCCCTGTAGTTTTCAAAATATCCAAACAACCCAATTCGACGCTTGATCCAAATTTTTGGGCCAAATTCTGTCTCTCGGCACGTATTCGCAGTTTGAAATTAGGAATTTTTATACCGAAAATATCCATATACTGAGAGCAGCGATGGGTCACACTTTGCACAAACACCCCCATCGCAGTTTTCAAAATATCCCAAACGTCCCAAATTCGACCCTTGAGCCATATTTTGGAGTCAAATTCTGGCTCTCTGCACGTATTCGCAGTTTGAAATTACGACTTTTTATACAAAAAATATGTCAATTTCTGAGCGCGGCGATGGGTCACATTTTGCCGAAACCCACCCTGAAGTTTTCAAAATATCCCAAACAACCCAAATTCGAGGATTGAGCCATATTTGAGAGCCAAATTCTGGCTCTCTGCACATATTCGCAGTTTGAAATTACAAATTTTTTTACCGAAAATATGCCAATTACTGAGAGCGCGATGGGTCAAATTTTGCCCAAACCCCCTGCAGTTTTAAAATATATCAAAAACATCCCAAATTCGACCCTTGAGCCATATTTTGGAGCCAAATTCTGGTTTCTGTACGTATTCGCAGTTTTAATTAAGATTTTTATACCGAAAATATGCCAATTACTGAAAGCGGCTATGGATCACATTTAGCCCAAACCCTCCCTCCAGTTTTCAAAATATCCAAACATCCCAAATTCGACGCTTAAGGCATATTTTGGAGCCAAATACTGGCTCTGCACGTATTCGCAGTTTGAAATACGAATTTTATACCGAAAATGTGCCAATTAATAAAGCGGCGATGAGTCACATTTTGCCCAAACATCACTGAAGTTTTCAAAATATCCAAATCCCAAATTCGACCTTGAGCCATATTTTGGAGCCAAATTCTGGCTCTCTGCACGTATTCGCAGTTTGAAATTACGATTTTCTATACCGAAAATATGAAATTACTGAGAGCGGTGATGGGTCACATTTTGCCCAAACCCCCCTGGAGTTTTAAAATATATCACAAATTTCCCAAATTCGACCATTGAGCCATATTTTGAAGCCAAATTCTGGCTCTCTGTACGTATTCGCGTTTTTAAATTAAGATTTTTATACCGAAAATATGCCAATTACTGAAAGCGGCGAAGGATCATATATGCCCAAACCCCCACTGCAATTTCAAAATATCCCAAACATTCCAAATTCGACGATTGAGCCATATTATGGAGCCAAATTCTGGCTCTCTGCACTTATTCGCAGTTTGAAATTACGACTTTTTATACCGTAAATATGCCAATTACTGAGAGCAGCGATGGGTCACATTTTGCCCAAACCCCCTGCAGTTTTAAATATATCACAAACATCCCAAATCGACCCTAGATCCATATTTTGAGCCAAATTCTGGCTCTCAGCACGTATTCGCAGTTTGAAATGACGACATTTTATACCGAAAATATGCCAAATACTAAGAGCGGCGATGGGTCACATTTTGCCCGAATCACCACTGCGGTTTTCAAAATATCCCAAACATCCCAAATTCGACAATTGAGCCATATTTTGGAGCCAAATTCTTGCTCTCTGCACGTATTCGCAGTTTGAAATTACGATTTTTTATACCGAAAATATGCCAATTACTTGAAGCAACGATGGATCGCATTTTGCACAAACCCTCCCTGCAGTTTTCAAAATATCCCAAACATCTCAAATTCGACGCTAGAACCATATTTTGGAGTTAAATTCTGGCTCTCTGCACGTATTCGCAGTTTGAAATTCAATATTTTTATACCGAAAATATGCCAATTACTGAGATCTGCAATGGGGTCAATATTTTGCCCAAACCCCTCTGCAGTTTTCAAAATATCCCAAACATTCCAAATTCGACGATTGAGCCATATTTTCGAGCCAAATTCTGGCTCTCTGCACTTATTCGCAGTTTGAAATTACGACTTTTTATACCGTAAATATGCCAATTACGGAGAGCAGCGAGGGTCGCATTTTGCCAAAACCCCTGCAGTTTTAAAATATATCACAACATCCCAAATTCGACCTTGAGCCATATTTTGGAGCCAAATTCTGGCTCTCAGCACGTATTTACAGTTTGAAATTACGATTTTTTATACCGAAAATATGCCAATTACTGAGAGCGGCGAGGGGGTCACATTATGCCCAAACCCCCTGCATTTTCAAAATTTCAGAAACATCCCAATTTCGACTCTTGAGCCATATTTGGCTCCATAGCTGCACATTTTGCCCAAACACCCCTGCAGTTTTAAAATATATCACAAACATCTCAAATTCGACCCCTTAGCCATATTTTGGAGCCAAATTCTAGCTCTCACCACGTATTCGCAGTTTGAAATTACGACATTTTATAAAGAAAATATGCCAATTACTGAGAGCGGCAATTTGTCACATTTTGCCCAAACCCCCTCTGCAGTTTTCAAAATATCCGAAACATCCGAAATTCGACCATTGAGCAATATTTTGGAGGCAAATTCTGGCTCTTTGCTTGTATTCGCAGTTTGAAATTACTACTTTTATACCGAAAATATGCCATTTACTGAAAACAGCAATGGATCGCATTTTGCCCAAACCCTCCCTGCAGTTTTCAAAATATCTCAAACATCCCAAATTCGACGCTTGACCCATATTTTGGAGTCAAATTCTGGCTCTCTGCACGTATTCGCCGTTTGAAATTACGACTTTTTATACCGAAAATATGCCAATTACTGAAAACAGCAATGGATCGCATTTTGCCCAAACCCTCCCTGCAGTTTTTAAAATATCTCAAACATCCCAAATTCGACGCTTGCGCCATATTTTGGAGTCAAATTCTGTCTCTCTGCACGTATTCGCAGTTTGAAATTACGAATTTTTATACCTAAAATATGCCAATTACTGAGAGCGGCGATGGGTCACATTTTGCCCAAACTCAAACTGCGGTTTTCAAAATATCCCAAACATCCCAAATTCGACGATTGAGCCATATTTTGGAGCCAAATTCTGGCTCTCTGCACGTATTAGCAGTTTGAAATTACTAATTTTTATACCGAAAATATGCCAATTACTGAGAGCGGCGATTGGTCATATTTTGCCAAAACCCCCACTACAGTTTTGAAAGTATCCCAAACATTCCAAATTCGACGATTCAGCCAAATTTTGGAGCCAAATTCTGGCTCTCTGCACTTATTCGCAGTTTGAAATTACGACTTTTTATACCGAAAATATGCAAATTACTGAGAGCGGTGATTGGTCACATTTTGCCCAAACCCTCCCTGCAGTTTTCAAAATATCCCAAACATCCCAAATTCGACGCTTGAGCTATATTTTGGAGCTAAATTCAGGCTCTCTGCACGTATTCGCAGTTTGAAATTACGACTTTTTATACCGAACATATGCCAATTACTGAAAGCGGCGATGGATCACATTTTTCCCAAACCCTCCCTGCAGTTTTCAAAATATCCCAAACATCATAAATTCGAAGCTTCAGCCATATTTTGGAGCCAAATTCTGGCTCTCTGCACGTATTCGCAGTTTGAAATAACGAATTTTATACCGAAAATATGTCAATTACTGAGAGCGCCGATGGATCACATTTTGTCCAAACCCCCCTGTAGTTTTCAAAATATCCCAAACATCCCAAATTCGACCGTTGAGCTTTAACCAAATTCTGTCTCTCTGCACGTATTTGC
>WNGS01010078.1:0-14971 GCA_020271785.1 Procambarus virginalis | reverse complement strand
GTCGACATAGAGAGTGGAGAAAATGCCAGAAGGAAGAGAGGAAAGAAGACCATTGAGGGCAACCAGAAAAAGAGTAGTGCTCAGAACACTACCTTGGGACACACCCTCGTATTGCTGAAAACAGGCAGAGAGAGTGGCACCAAGCCTCACTCGAAAGGAACGACGAGAGAGGAAGCTGCGGAGAAAGAGAGGGAGATTACCACGAAGGACAAAAGAATGAAGTTGGGACAGAATATGATATCGCCAGGTGGTGTCATAAGTCTTTTCCAGGTCAAAAAGAACGGCAATAACCGAGGTCTTGGCAGCAAAAGTAGTACGAATAGACCTACAAGTTCACCAGGACATCTGTTGTGCTGCGGCACTTGCGGAAACCAAATTCAGAAAGGAAGAGGTGGTGATAGTGTTCTAAGAACCACATCAGACGAACGTTAACCATACGTTCAAAGAGTTTGCAGACACAACTCGTGAGGGCAATGGGGCAGAAGTCCTTAGGGGATGTCCCAAGAGACCTGCAATGGGTGCGCCACAAGAGTACCACGGAGGTGAAGGACCAGCGAGACATTGGGAACGAACTTACCCGCTATCTTGCGGACACGCTTCCAGATCTGCGGCAGAGGAGTTTCAGACGTAATGGTGGAAACATAAGACTTCCAACATTCACACTTAGCTGTACTGATGGCCCTACGGGCCACCGCACGTGCTTTCCGAAACAAAATAAACGAATCAGCCGTCTGCCGGCGCCGGTGTTTCTCTTCCAGGCTGCATGCTTACAACAGACAGCCCAAGCAAAGTCCACATTCCACCAGGGAACGCACTTCCGTGGTCCCCGAGAGGAAGAGCAAGGAATAGAGCGGAAGACAGCATCAAAGATGGTGTCATGAAAAAGAAGGATGGCGCGAGGGAGAGGCAGAAAAGAGGAAAAGGTAACACGGATCGGGAAATGGTCACTGCCATAGAAGAAATCAAGAACATGCCACATGAAATCCAAGAAGAAATTACAAGTAGAGAGAAAGATCAAGACAGGAAAGGGTGCGAGTCCGAGAGTACAAATGAGTGGGCTCACCAGAATTCAGAAGAGACAGGAAAGAAGAAAGGATGAACGGTTCGAGAAGGCGACCCCAGGTGTTTGTCAGAACATCACCCCACAGGGTATGTCGACAATTGAAATCACCCAGCAGGAGCACAGACTCTGGCAAGGAGTCCAGGAGGTGTTTAAGATCAGGAAGAGAAAGCGGGACATTTGGGGGGAGATAAATGGAACAAACCGAGGACCATTTCCCCACAAAGACACATTGGAGAGGCGACGGCAAAAGAAGGGGGACGAAGGGAACATCAGAACGAATTAAGAGAGCAGAAGAGGAATGAGCCCCAGCAAGGAATAGCCGCGAAAGCGACCAGGACGACCACCAAGCATCGGCTCCTGGAGACAGACACAAAGAGGCGAAAACTGTGAAATCAGAAGCTGGAGTTCATGGAAATTGGCGTAATATCCACGAATATTTAATTGAAGAATAGACATTATCAAAAACAGAAAGGACAGCAACAGATTACAGTGAAGAAACAAACGTGAAAAAGGAACACAGCATGTTAAAGACGCGCAGGATCAGGGTCAGGGTTAGGGGGGGCATGGGTAAACTGAGTAAGGATGGAGGGAAGGGAGCGGGAGGACTGACTAGGGGCGGACGAACAGGGTCTGGAGTAGGAGCGGGGTGGGACAACCGAGGGTCAAGGACAACAGCAGGAGGGGCAGAAACCGAGGAGCGCACCTCAGAAAGGGCAGCAACCAAGAGGGAAGCTGGGGCCAAAGAAACCTCCATAGCAGGAATAGGGGGCACGACCGCCGAAACGGGAAGGAATGGAGCAAGAGAGACAGAGGGGGAGGGGCGAGGAAGAAACACTGGAAACACAAACTGAAACTCTGTCTATTTTCCGCTTGTTACAACTTGTAATAAAGTTGTTACATCTTGGCTTAACGTGTTTATGACGTATTAGATCGTTGTTACAACTTGCTATATTGCATGTTATAACTGGTTAGGAGGTGTTAAAACTTGTTCGAACGTTGTACCAACGTCGTAGTTTCGGTGTGTGTGTTTGGCGGGAAAGCGAAGCCTTCTTACCCGCCAGGGAGGAGGAAGGAGATGAGCCAGGCTTTCGCTTCTGACTCAAAGAGACAGGTGTCCCAGCAACAAAATACTGGGCAACAGACTCAAGCGTCTCAACAGGAGAAGAGGAACGAGAGCAAACAACACGATGACCGCTGTCCTCTTAAAAATAACGTCGCTTTTGGCCGTTTGCCCGTATGGCCAAAAGTGGACGTAATTTAAAAATTAAAATAAATTTGGGATTTTTTTTTCAACAACAGTAAGTTAAGGGTCCTCTGTTTTGTTAGGTGGGCAGGAAATTCTCATAAAGTTTCGAAACGTTATGAAAAACGTTAATTGAAAGTTTCCTCTTCTAACCTTACCGAGTAAGCCGGACGACTCAAACTGAAAACGAGACAGTACGTCACTTTTGTGAGTCGATTTCATTTCAAATTACGTCCAAATTTGGCCATAGCACGCATACGAGCGAAAAGTGATGTTATATTTAAGAGGACGGGTTGGAGGCGGCACAGAGAGTTAAAAGACTGAGGAGAAGGATCAGAAGGAGGATTGGAGGAAGACGAGAAAGAAGACACAGGAGACATGACAGACTGGATAGAAAGAAGGGGAACCCCAGACAGAGAACCAGGAGGGGGACCTTTCGGGACAGAATGTAAAGGAACAGAGGAGGAGGAGGTGGTGGTGGGCGTGTTTGGGTCCAAGGCCTGGAAACGGTTGTGAGACTGAGGAAGGTGGGAAGGACGAGGAGAGGAAGAGCATAACACGCTAGCATAAGAGACGCCAGCGAAAGGGGGGGGGGGAGACGGCAAACCTGGCGCCTTGCTTCAGGAAAAGATAAACGCTCCCGGTGCTTCAAGTTGAGGACGGCTGCCTTAAGTTTGTAATAGATACACGCAAGGGAGAAGGCAGGATGGGTCTCACCGCAGTTGAGGTAACGAGCCTGGGGAGAAAAGCACTCCAACTTAAGAGTGACCTTCGCCCTCACACAGAGGACAGAGAGAAAGACAGTCCCAGAGCAGCAGAGGGCACCATGCCCAAACCTCCAGCACTTGTTACAGAGCCTAGAAGAAGGAATGTACTCCTGGACAGAGCACCTGGCACCAGCAAGAATGACAGAGGGCGGAAGGGTCCTACCATCAAAGGTAATCTTCACAACCTGAAGGGGTTGACGGCGACGACCACGAGGGAGGTTATATCTTGAGGGAGACGAGTAAACGTGTCTACCCGGAGGACAGAATGGCCCTGGGCCTCAAGGATATGCTGAATATCATCGTGGCAGTCCTGCAAATTCCGAACACCGGTCGCAACATGGAGCGGGAAGAGAATAGTGCCAACACTGGCATTCAACCGAGCGTTCTTGGAGACGCGAACAGGGGTCTCGCCAAGGCAGGATAAAGCAGCCAAGCGGGAGGTCGCATCCTGAGAAGGAGCAGCAACGACACTTGTACCGAGACGGGTGGGGTTGAAGGTGACAGAGGCATCCACGGAATCAACAAGGTGCCTATGAAGGGAGAAATCGTCAGGAGGCGCAGAATCAAGAGGGAGGAGATCAAAGTATTTGGCCCACGAAGTGTGACAAAACAAGGCTTGATATGCATCAGAACGGGAAGGAATCGAGCGTGTGCGGCCATGTCGAGGACGGCGTTGAGAACCCCCAGAGAGAGAGGGGTTAAAAGGCGCAGTAGTCACAAGAGACTGAGCCATGCCAGGGGACGAGGTAGTCACCACTGGGGGCTTGGGGCGCGACCCAACCACAGAGGAGGGAGGGGAGCCGAGGGGAGTAGTCAGAGAGGCCAAAGGAAGAGCAAGGTCGGAGCCCAATGCAGCAGAGGCTACAGAGCCGGGTCTTCCAATACGGACCGACTCGGGGGCTTGGTCGCCCACCCCACGAGTTTGAGAAGGTAAATGAGGAACAGAATGAGACATAAGTACGAAGAGAAAAATATACATTCACAAATGTGCCCCCATACCCACCAAGGAGCCACAATTAGAGGCAGGACACCCAACAAGAAGCCATCGCCGATCATGCCGGGGTGTGTCGTGAGTATACGCCCCACAAACGCTACCTTAAGAACCGTCAGTCCGTCGAGATCAGGTTCAGTGACGAAAGGAGGATTGACAATAAAAGGTTCCCCTCGCTCTCGACGTTGGGCACTACAGTTCTACGGGTGCAAGAGTATGCCTCCCCAAGCACCCGGGCGTAAAAATAGAAGACGTCCAAAAGAATAACCAAAACAAGAAAAAGGTCGGCAGGAAACGACAAACAGATAGGAGAAGAGGGGGGAGAAAAACGAAACATAAGTAAAAGGAAAAGCGATCTGGCACAATTAGAGAAGGCAGGAGCATAAGGCCACAAAAGGACAGAGGACTGTCCCACGGAGTATCACACTCTGGCAGCCGTCCACCAAGCCCCCTCACGGCCCCAACGGGCCGGATGGGGAGGGGGTGGCGAGTTTCAAGACGGAGTCCTTCGTGTTAACTATATATGCATTCTCTGCTTGAAACTTGTAGTAAATATGTCTTTTATGATATTAGAATTAGTTTTATAATAGCAAGATATTATACCAGTAGTTATTAAGTAAATATACACTGGTGAACATTAAATATGAGAAACGATGATAAACCTGGGCTGGTGGGAGCATTTCTATCACCAAATGCCCCTGTTCACCTAGTAATAAGTATAGCTAGGGGTGTACCTTAGCTATACATATACCCCTTTTTAATTTATTTTGTTTGGTTTTATTTTGAAATTAAATGTCTGTGAGACATAAAGAAAAATATACTGCACAAATGATCTTAGGTAAGGATAAGGATAAAGACTTCAAAAAACTTTTCTCATTGAATACCTAAACCTATAATTATGACAATAAGGACTATTATGGCCTGTTAAAGAAGAGAGGGGAAAGTACGGGTCCAAGACCTCTTCCTGTTACACAATTTGGCTGTGTAACAATAAGTAATTATCAAAAGAAGGCACCAAGCCGGGAAGGTTATGTAGCAGTAAGACAGTGAGGTGAGGCAGCTACTTATTTGAGGAATACTTATTTTATTTTATTTACCTTATAAGCTGAGGCAGGCTATTTTATTTGAGGACTGCTCAGCCTGAGGGCAGTAATATTCCGGGAACATCAATTAAATTTCGGAGACTTGAGGCAAAGTGCAATTCACACCAGTTACTCCATCTACCATCATTCTATTACGCAGGACGTACCTTATGTTATCAACTTATGTAAAATCTCTCTATGTATGTACCTTTCCTGAATAAACATATTTATTTATTTATTTATTTATTTACCGAATGTCTATGAGTCGTCCAATAAGGTTAGCAGACTTCTAGATGTTACCACTGCTAGGGTTAGGCTCGGCTACAAGTACCTCTGGGAATTTGTAACATCTGCTGATGTAGATTTGACTAAGTGTAAACTCTGTCAGCAGAACTATTCGCATACTTTGCGTCATTATATAATGGAATGTGAAAAAATAGCGGAATTTAGAGATAACACCATCAATAGTGTCCAAGAAATGTGTAAGTACTTCATTCATAATGATGTAGTGCCCGAAATCTTAGCGAAGTATCCAAAATTTGCTTACTGTAGGTAATGCATGCACATGACTGTAAAGCTGCCGCCCAGTTGGGTGGGTGTGGAGCACATGACTGTAAAGCTGCCGCCCAGTTGGGTGGGTGTGGAGCAAGACAGTAACTGTGCGACTCCTCATAGATGTAAAGTGCCTTGTATAGTGACTGTTGTGAGCCTCTTGTTGAATCACTTGTGACACAAAAGATTAGTGATGTGTGTATTTGTGCGAGTGATTAGATATGTATGTGTATGTATATATGTATACGTATGTATATGTACATGTATGCATGAGTATGTGTATATGTATATATAACATTAATAGTTTTGTAACTAGCGTCAAATTATTGTTATTTGCTTAGCTAAACGAACTAGAGAGTTCAGTTCCTGAACCGATTATGTGCCTCTGTAATCCTTTACACCACCGCCCACGGGATGGGTATGGGGTGTATAATAAAGAAAGAAAATGGAATGCTCAGCTGATTCCTCTACATTTAGCATGGAACAAATTTGTGTCCAAGACCTCTTCCTGTTACACAATCTGGCTGTGTGTAACAATAATTATCAAAAGAGGGCACCAAGCCGGGAAGGCTATGTAGCAGCATTGTGTGTAACAAACCACAGAATTATATGAACATGTTTGCTGATGATGCTAAGATAATAGGAAGGATAAGAAACTTAGATGATTGTCATGCCCTTCAAGATGACCTGCACAAAATAAGTATATGGAGCACCACTTGGCAAATGGAATTTCATGTTAATAAATGCCATGTTATGGAATGTGGAATTGGAGAACATAAACCCCACACAACCTATATATTATGTGAGAAATCTTTAAAGAATTCTGATAAAGAAAGAGATCTAGGGGTGGTTCTAGATAGAAAACTATTACCTGAGGACTACATAAAGAATATTGTGCGAGGAGCCTATGCCACGCTTTCTAACTTCAGAATTGCTTTTAAATACATGGATGGCGATATACTAAAGAAATTGTTCACGACTTTTGTTAGGCCAAAACTAGAATATGCAGCGGTTGTATGGTGCCCATATCTTAAGAAGCACATCAACAAACTGGAAAAGATGCAAAAACACGCTACTAAGTGGCTCCCAGAACTGAAGAGCAAGAACTACGAGGAGAGGTTAGAGGCATTAAATATGCCAAAACTAGAAGACAGAAGAAAAAGAGGTGATATGATCACTACATACAAAATAGCAACAGGAATTGATAAAATCGATAGGGAAGATTTCATGAGACCTGGAACTTTAAGAACAAGAGGTCATAGATTTAAACTAGCTAAACACAGATGCCGACGAAATATAAGAAAATTTACTTTCGCAGAGTGGTAGACGGTTGGAACAAGTTAGGTGAGAAGATGGTGGAGGCCAAGACCGTCAGTAGTTTCAAAGCGTTATATCTTGAGGTTATCTTGAGATGATTTCGGGCTTTTTAGTGTCCCCGCGGCCCGGTCCTCGACCAGGCCTCCACCCCCAGGAAGCAGCCCGTGACAGCTGACTAACACCCAGGTACCTATTTTACTGCTAGGTAACAGGGGCATAGGGAAAGAAACTCTGCCCATTGTTTCTCGCCGCCGGCGCCTGGGATCGAACCCAGGATCACAAGTCCCGCGTGCTGTCCGCTTGGCCACGACGGCTCCCAAATATGACAAAGAGGTGGGAAGACGGGACACCATGAGCGTAGATCTCAATCTGTAAATACATTAGGTAATAATACCCCCCCCCCGCTCGGCTCGTTGCTGCCGTGAGGGGGGCTTAGTGGGCGGCTGCGGAGTGTGATGCTCCTTGGGACAGTCATCTGTTCTTTTCTAGCCTTGTGCTCCTGCTGCCGTCCTCTCCAATTTTGCCAAGCACCTTTTCTTTTCCTTCTGTTTCGTTTTTCTCCCACTCTTCTCCTATCTGCTTGTCGTTTACTGCCGACCTTTTGCTTGTTTTGGATCTTTCTTTGGACTTCTTCTATTTTGACGCCCGGTGCTTGAGGAGGCATACTCTTGCACCCGTAGAACTGTAGTACCCAACGTCGAGAGCGAGGGGAACCTTTATTGTCAATCCCCCTTTCGTCGCTGAACCCGATCTCGACGGACTGACGGTTCTTAAGGTGGCGTTTGTGGGGCGTATACTCACGACGCACCCCTAGGGGGCCCGGCATGATCGGCGATAGCTTCCTGTTGGGTGTCCTGCCTCTAATTGTGGCTCCATGGTGGGTATGGGGGGCACATTCGTGGATGAATCCTGTTTCCCCGTATATATGTCTTGATTGTTCTGTTGTACCCTCTCAGACTCGTGGGGGGGCGACAAGCCCCCGAGTCGGCCTGTATTGGAAGACCCGGCTTGTAGCTCCTGCTGCGTTGGCCCCGACCTGTGCTCCTCCTTTGACCATCCTGACTTCTTCCCCCAGCTCCCCTCCCTCCTCTGTGGTTGGGTCGAGCCTCCAGCCCCCGGTGGTGACCACTTCGTCCCCTGGTGCGGCTAAGTCTCTCGTTGTGACTACTGCGCCTTTTGTCCCCTCTCTCTCTGGGGTTCTCAACGCCGTTCACGCCCCGGCCGCACTCGTTCGATTCCTTCCCGTACTGATGCGTATCAGGCTTGTTTGGTCCGCTTCCTGGGCCAAATACTTTGATCCCTCCCTCTTGATTCTGCGCCTCCTGACGATTTTCTCCCTCCATCGGCATCTTGTTGATTCCGTGGATGCATCCGTTACCTTCACCCCACTCGTCTCGGTACACGTGTTGTTGCTGCTCCTTCTCAGGATGGCAGCTTCCCTGCTTTGGCGCCTGTTGTCTGAAATGAATGCCAGGTTGGCACTATTCTCCTCCCGCCCCATGTTGCAACCGGTGTTCGGAATCTGCAGGATACCCACGATGATATTCGGCATATCCTTGATGCCCAAGGCCATTCTGTCCTCCAGGTTGACTCGTTTACTCGTCCCCTCGTGGTCGTCGCCATCAACCCCTTCGTGTTGTGAAGATCACCTTTGATGGTAGGACCCTTCCATCCTCTGTCATTCTTGCTGGTGCCAGGTGCTCTGTCCAAGAGTATATTCCTTCTCCCCGGCTTTGTAACAAATGCTGGAGGTTTGGGCATGGTGCCATCCGCTGCTCTGGGACTGTCTCTCTCTGTCCTTTGTGTGGGGTGAAGGTCACTCTAAGTCGGAGTGCACTTCTCCCCAAGCTCGCTGCCTCAACTGTGGTGAGGCCCATCCTACCTTCTCCCGTGCCTGTATCCATTACAAGCTTGAGGCAGCCGTCCTCAACTTGAAGCACCGGGAGCGTTTAACTTTTCCTGAGGCGAGGCGCCAGGTTCGCGGCTCCCGCCTTATGCTAATGTCTCTTACGCGTGCGCGTTGCGCTCTTCCTCTCCTCGTCCTTCCCTTCTTCCTCAGACTCACAACCGTTTCCGGGCTTGGACCCTGATACGCCCACTGCCCCTCCTCTGTTCCTTTGAGTTCTGTCCCGAAGGTCCCCCTCCTGGTCCTCTGTCTGGGGTTCCCTTCTTTCTACGGTCTGTCGTGTCTCCTTCCTCGTCTCCCCCGATCCTCCTTCCATTCTTTTCCTCCATCTATTGCCTCTCCCCGCCGCCTGTCGGTGCAGGCGGATGTCCATCGCTCTCCTAACGGCCGTCGTGTGTGCTCTCGTTCAGCTCTCTGTTGAGACACTGGAATCCGTTGCCCGGTATGTAGTTGCTGGGACACCGGTCTCTTTAAGTCAGAAGCGTAAGCCTGGCTCCTCTCCTTCCTCCTCCCCGGCGGGTAAGAAGGCTTCGCTTTCTTCTCGACCCCTACTACTGGCTCTATGCTCCTTCCCTCCCATTTCAGTGGTTGCCCCCTGTTCCTGCTATGGAGGTTTCTTTGGCCCCTGCTTCCCTTTCGGTTGCTGCCCTTGCTGAGGTGCGCTCCCCTCTTTCTACTCCCCCTCTTCCTGCTGCTGTCCTTGACTGCTCCTCTCCGTTGTCTCCTCCTCTTCCTCCTCCGGACCCCGCCCACCCCACCTCTGGTCTGTTCTCCCGCTTCCTTCCCTCCGTCTTTGCTCAGTTTACCCATGCCCCTAACCCTGACTTTGCTGACCCTGATCCCGACCCTGATATTCTTTAACGTGCTGTGTTGCTCTTTCGCCTTTGTTTCTTCTTTGTTTTCTGTTGTTGTCCTTTCTCTTCTCGCGGTCTCTTCTTCAATGGAACGTTCGAGGTTATTACGCCAATTTCCTCGAACTCCAACTTCTAATTTCGCGGTTTTCGCCCCTTTGTGTCTGTCTCCAGGAGCCGATGCTTGGTGCTCGTCCTGTCGTTTTCGTGGCTATTCCTTTCTTCCCCCCCCCCAGCCGTTGCTGGGGCTCCTAATTCTCTGCTCTCTTGATTCGCGCTGATGTTCCCTTTGTTCCTTTACTTTTTCCTTTGCCCCTCCATTGTTCTGCTGCTCGTATCTTTGTGGGGAAATGGTACACAGTTTGTTCCATTTATCTCCCCCAAGTGTCCCGCTTTCTCTTCCTGATTTGAAACACCTCTTGGACTCCTTGCCAGAGCCTGTGCTCCTGCTGGGTGACTTCAATTGTCGTCCCTCTTTGGGGTGACGTTCTGACAAATACCCGGGTCGCCTTCTTGAGCCGTTTCTCCTCTCTTCTTCCCTGTCTCTTCTGAATTCTGGTGAGCCCACTCATTTGGACTCTCGGACTCGCACCCTTTCCTGTCTTGATCTTCTCTCTGCTCTTCTTCTCTTTACTTAGATTTCACGTGGCAGGTTCTTGATGACCTCCATGGCAGTGATCATTTCCCCATCCTTGTTTCCTTTTTCTCTTTTCGCCCTTCCCTCTCTTTTCCTAGGTGGCAGTTTGCTAAAGCGGACTGGAACCTATTTACCCTCAGTGCTGCTCTCTCTGACCTCTCCTTCTGCCTCTCCCTCGCGCTCTCCTCCTTTTCATGACACTGTCTTCGACGCTGCCCTCTGCTCTATTCCTCGCTCTTCCTCTCGGGGTCCACGGAAGTGCGTTCCCTGGTGGAATGCGGACTGTGCTCGGGCTGTCCGCTGTAAGCGTGCAGCCTGGAAGAGGCACCGCCGTCGGCAGACAACGATTCTTTTCTTTTCTTTCGGAAAGCGAGTGCGGTGGCCCGTAGGGCCATCCGTACGGCTAAACGTGAATGTTGGACTTTATGTCTCCACAATTACGTCCGAAACTCCCTGCCACAGATCTGGAAGCGTATCCGCAAGATAGCGGGTAAGTTCGTTCCCGATGTTTCCCCGGCTTCACCTCCGTGGTACTCTTGTGGCGGACCCGTTGCAGGTCGCTACGAACTGGGTTCCCACTTTTCTTCTGTTAGCTCTGGTCTTCATCTTCCCAATCTTCCTTCTTCGTAAACCTGTTCTTGAGTCTCGTCCTTTAGATTTCTGCACTCGTCTTCGACTTTCCTATAACGATCCCTTCTCTCTCTCTGAACTTCGTTCTGCCCTGCCCTCTGCGGTTCTACGGCGGCGGGCTCCGATGGTATTCATTATGAGATGCTTCGCCATCTCCCTCCGTGCACGTCTCAGTATTTACTGAGTCTGTATAATCGGATCTGGGAGTCGTCGTCAGTCCCTGAGGACTGGCTCGATGCCGTTGTCCTCCCTGTTCGCAAACCAGGGTCTCTGGGTACTTCCCCTAAGGACTTTCGCCCTATTGCCCTCACAAGTTGTGTCTGCAAACTCTTTGAACGTTGGTTAACGTTCGTCTGATGTGGTTCCTGGAACACCATCACCTCCTCTCCCTTCTCAATTTGGTTTCCGCAAGTGCCGCAGCACGACAGATGTCCTGGTGAACTTGGAGGTCTATTCGTACTGCTTTTGCTGCGAAGACCTCCGTTGTTGCCGTCCTTTTTGACCTGGAAAAGGCTTACGACACCACTTGGCGTTATCATATTCTATCCCAGCTTCATTCTTTTGGCCTTCGTGGTCATCTCCCTCTCTTTCTCCGCAGCTTCCTCTCTCGTCGTTCCTTTCGGGTGCGCCTTGGTACCGCTCTCTCTGCCTCTTTTCAGCAATACGAAGGTGTGCCCCAGGGTAGTGTTCTGAGCACTACTCTTTTTCTGGTTGCCCTCAATGGTCTTCTTTCCTCTCTTCCTTCAGGTGTCTTCTCCGCTCTCTATGTTGATGATCTTACCCTTTGCTGTCAGGGTGATGATTCACTCTCCTTCAGCGCCGGCTTCAACTTGCGATTGATGCCGTGTCGTCTTGGGCCACGATCATGGCTTCAAGTTCTCTACTTCTAAGACTTGTGCCATGTCTTTTACTCGGAAACGGGTCGTTCTTCGTCCTCTTTGTCACTTTATGGTCATCCCCTTGAGTACAAAGATTCCGCGAAGCTTTTGGGTTATTCCTTGACACTCGTTGTCTTGGTCTCCCCATATTCTTACCTCCGTGTTGAGTGCTCTAAGGCCCTTACCCTCCTTCGTGTATTGTCCCATACTTCTTGGGGAGCGGATAGGCGCACTCTCCTTGCTTTGCATTCCTCTCTCGTCCTGTCTAAGCTCGATTATGGTTGCCCTGCTTACTCTTCTGCTTCTCCTTCGCTCTTCGCCGTCTTGATGCTTTGCACCATACTGGGCTGCGCCCAGTTCTGGTGCCTTTCGTTCGACTCCCGTCCTTAGCTTGTATGTTGACACTGNAGGCTTGCACATTCGTTATTGTGTAATCTTAATACCATTTTGAAATACAATTAATAAAATGGTCATGCAAGCCATATGGAATATTCATTTTCCGTCTCTGTTCTATTAGGTACATCACACTGTACCTCATAGGAAGCAGAAACTGCATAGTGATCGGGCGTTCCCTGAGGTCTCTCCGCTCCTGGCTAGTGTTTACGTTGGGTGATTGCTGGTTTGCCCTGCTGGTGGTGGTTTGCCACTGACAGGGTGACGTTTGACTTAGCCACGCAGACAAGGATAACTATTTAACACTGGTGGTATGCGAACAGGGGACACAGGTGGAAACTGAGTACCCACAAGAGCCACAGGGACGTTAGAAAGAACTTTTTCAGTGTCAGAGTAGTTAACAGGTGGAATGCATTAGGCAGTGATGTGGTGGAGGCTGACTCCATACACAGTTTTAAATGTAGTATGATAGAGCCCAGTAGGCTCAGGAATTTGTACACCAGTTGATTGACAGTTGAGTCCACCTGGAGCTGCCGTGGGGTACAGACGTGTCGTCTGGCCTCTGGTGGTTTGGGGTGTTTGCCGTTTTCGTCACCAGAGGGGGTGTGGGCGTTTTTGCCCCCCCCCCCCTGCTGTTGCTGCTGGCTGCGTGTTGACGTGGCGAGCTTGCCATGGTTGGTCCCCTTCCTCCTATTAAGCGCGTGAACTCCATGGGCCTGGAGTTCACTGGTCGTGCTGGATATGCGAAGATAGCAATAGTTATGTGCGACATGCTTCGTGTCCCTGTGATGGCCGTTTACGGTATTGAGCTTGTGACTGCCCATCGGGTTGTCATCAAGTTCGTGACGGAGGAGGTGTACCGTGATTTCCTCCGTCGTTACGAGGGACGCTCGTTGCCGCTGCCGGATGGTGCCGGCTCTGTCTCCATCTCCGACCGTAGTGGTGCGCTGACTTATGTCAGTGTGCATGGGGCGCCCCTGGAGTTTCCCGAGGATCTTCTCCGGCGTTACTTTCAGCGGTTTGGAGCGGTCGTCAGTGTGTGGGTCAACACGCTCTCCTCAGGGAGGTTTGCAGGTAGGCGGACAAACGTTCGCACCTTGGGATGCGCCTGCGGTCGGATATTCCATCTTCGGTCCGGCTTCTGGGGTGCTACATCCGGGTGTACTATGCCCGGCAGCCTCGTACCTGTTTCCGGTGTGGCCTGTTGGGGCATCAGGCTGCCGGGTGCGATGCGGCTCCGTTTGCTCAAGTCAACTTGTTCCAGGAAGAGGATTTCCCTCCGCTTCCCCTGGACGAGGACTCCGGGGATGAGGTGAACGTCCCGCTTGTTGTTGAGGCTCCCCCAGCGTCGCCAGACGTTCCCCCGCTGTCGCCGACCCTCCTCAGGATGTTGCGATGCCGTCGGTTGATACTCCTGCTCCTGTCCCTGCTGCTCCCGTGGGCCTTCCTGATGCTCCCTCCTCACCGTCTGCTCACCCGTCTTCAGCTGCTGCGCCTAGCCCTGCATCCTCGCCTCGGGTCCCGGCTGTGCTGGGTGCTGGGGTGGCTGTGGGGCCTCCTGTTGTGTGTGGTCCGGTTCCCCCTGTGGTCGAGGCTGCTGCCGTTTTGCGGCGGGCGTCAGTCCGTTCAGCTAGTGGTGCCCGTGTTTCTGGGTCGGCTTCCGGCTCTGACGATCTCAGGCCGGTGCCCAAACGTTCCGGCATTCGTCGTCTGCCTGGGCCGATGTTGGGGAATTTAGTGACTGTGGGTCCTCGGGTGTGGATGGAGTGGTTCCGGATGCGTCGCTGGCTCCGCAGTTAGTGGTGGCGGAAGTCCATGCGCCTGCTGACGTTGGTGTCCGTGTCTCGGGTGTGCCTGCTGTTCCTTCTCCACCAGGGGCCTCTCCGCGGTGGGGAGTGGTGGCCTCCGCTGCCAGGGATGGTGGGGATGATGGGTCTGGGCGTGGCCTGGTGGTGACCTTGCGAAAGATGTGCGCAGTTCGGTTTCCCCGCGGTCGTCCGGTGGTGTGCCCGTGGGCGCTGGTGCCCCTGTGGTGGTGCCTTCTGCCAGGCTCCCTCCTCAGAGGACGTCCGTTGGACACTTGGGGAACGTGTTACCGTGTCTGTGATGCCGTTGGGTCACTGGAAGCGGATTGCTGCGTTACCGATCTGCGAGGAGGCGCTGGACTTTCTGCGTGGGGCGGTTCCATTGGTGTGGGAGCGTGTACCGGTCACTCGGATCGGTGTGATACTATTTGGGTGCCCTGTTTGCGGGTGTTTGTGGCCAACGTCCCGGATGAGATGGCGTCCCCGGTGGATAGTCAGGGCCCTTGGCAGTGGTTACGATGGGAGGCATTCCATGTACGATTCCCTCGGGACGTTTTCCGGGCAAGTACGTCGGGTGATTTTATACTTTTTGCTGTGTGCCCTTCTGGCTGTTTGTTTGCCTTCTGGTAGTTGTGCCCGTGCCTCTCCCTTTGTTTGTGGCGAGGCGGGTGGTTTGGTGTGTGTGTGTTGGTCTTCATGTATTTATTAGTGTTGTTACCGTGCCCTATGTGTTTTTATTTATGCTTACGTGTTGTGTTTGTCTTTTATTTTATTTTTGTTTGTTATTGGCTTGTTGTGTGGTGTGCTTTCTTATTGTATTTTTATTATTTTCATTTGTTCATTCTGTTGTGTTTTT
>WNGS01010075.1:0-37960 GCA_020271785.1 Procambarus virginalis | reverse complement strand
TTTCCACTTCATCTCTAGACACCTCTATGTGCTCTAGTGTTCTCTGGAATTCTTATTGTGTCGGTTTTCCTGAAGATTTCATTTTGTACAAACACACTTTGGAACTTTCGTTTAATGTTTCACACATTTCCTTTCACTTTCCGTGAATCTGTTTCCCATTTTCAATCTCTGAATATTATCCTTTACCTGCAATTTGTTGTTTATGAATTTATAGAATAGACCTGGTGTAACACCATAAAGGTGTTTAGTTTTATTTTACATAGAATATGAATCAGTCAGACAGGATATTGAAAGGTGCCAGGTTGTCTGACTTTAGCAATTAAAAGTCACACCTTATAGGAGTTGATGACCACATGTTGACCAGGGGTCAGGTCGTGTCATTGAGCTTGCTCTCTGCTAAGCAGATAATTGCAGACAGGTAGCCAGGTGTGTCCTTCAAAGAAGCCGCTGTTTAAGGCGTGGTAGGTAGATGGCCTGAGGCTATCTACTTAGTAGGCAGGGTTTAATTCCCAGTTCCCCCCATAAATACCCAGGAAACTGTACATTCAGGACAAATCAATCAGACACAGAAGATCGAAGGTCGAGCAGGAGCGAGCCCGCAGCCAGTTTAGGCTGTCAAGCTGGGTGGGGACTCTGTCAAGCGAACCCCCCCCCCCCCCCCCCAACTTAGGCTCAAAGACTTTGGTGAGTTGAACTTAAGGTGACAAATTGGGTGTTTTCCAACTTATGGTGTTGTGTGATTTGCAGGGGCAGTCAGGTGTAGTGTGCTCAAATTTTTGTGTGGTGACACGTTGTATATTATTGTTGTTGTCATTTAACACCCAAAGATAGGATTGAATTATGATATCCATACGAGTGAAGATTTAATGTCAAATATATATAATTGATTAACTTGTTGTTTAAGTGACTTTAATTTAAAGGGCAGTGTGTCCTCACTTGAATGAACTATATGGGGTGAAGCCGATTCGTTCCAGTGTGGAATTCGTTCCATCCATCCGACCCCAACAACCTTCTTAAAAAAAAAATTTTTTTTTTTTACTTATGCCAGGACACATTAGCATTAGGAAACATTGTACCTAACTCATGAAGGGAGTCCTTGCTAGTGCTGGTCCTGTAGGCCTACTGTGAAGCCATACCAAAAACTTTTGAATTTTAGTTTGTTTTTCGTTGTGTGCTGCTTCATTATAATATCTTTCATGCCCTTTAGGTGTCGATAATAATCTGAGATGGGGGAATCACCATCCCCCCACCACCCACACCATTCTCCAAATTCTTCTGGGGTTCCCGTCTGCTCTTTGCAGTCATGGGCCTTCGAATCTGCGGTTCTTCTGGATGTCTTCAGTCTGCATCCTGGTTTCTGTGCCCTCCGAGGAGGGCACAGAAACTGCGTTACTGCGGCTGTGGTCCTGCCTCCGGCTGTACATGAGGGGGTCCCAGGTTGCTCAGCGGTTGCTTGAGCAGTTGTGTGGGAGTCTGAACTTCGACGTGCTGGTCTGCCCGCGGGGTCGGGTTTGGCTTCGGCGTCTGTTTGGTTCCTTTGGAGACTCCCATTCCGCCTATCTTGCAATTGTTGGGTTCATTCCTCCGGGATCTTGTGTTGGTGCTGCGTCACCAGCTTCCTCTTTGGGGTTTTCGGGGTTCCGTGCCTTGGCACCTCCCCGAGCCTTCGCTCGATGTGTTCACGGACAGGTCATCTCTTGGCTGGGGCTTTGTGACCAGTGCTCACTAGGTCGGCCGGGATGGTGGGGTCTGTCCGTCCGTCGGGCTCACTGCACGGTTCAGGAGTTTGTGGCTGTCTGGTTTGCTCTTCGGAGGGTTTGGGTCACTCGGTGCTCTACCATTCAGCTCTGTTCGGACTGTTCTCTGGCGGTTCTTGCCGGAACCACAGGGTTTCTCTTAGGTATTGACCTTGGGGTTGGTTCCGTAGTGGCTTGTTTGCTGGATTCTCGGGTTTGGCTAACTGGGAGGTTCATGTCCGGGATGTGTCCTGCGTCCTGGCGGACGGCTGTCTCGGTTCCTTCCTCTGTTCGCAGATTGGCCAGTCGTCGCCGACTCGTTTTGTTGGCTCTGTCAGACGTTTGGACCCTGGCCATGGACGTCTTTGAGTCGGCATGGTCTAGGCATAGCCCATTTTTTGTGGTGCCCTTACCCACCGGCGTGACATTCACGGTGGATGCTTTTCGGCAGGACTGGTCGAGGTGGGGTACCTTTTCCTCTTCTCCCGGTTCAGCTGTTGCTTCGGGTTCTGGCTCGGTTGCAGCCCATTCCCACAAGAGCAGTCCTTATGGTTCCTTGGTGGCCGGCCCAGCCTTATTTTCAGACGCTGCTTGATAGGTGTCTGAACCCGGGGCGTTTTCCCGCGGCTCCGCTTTTTCGGCAGGTCGAATCGGTCCTGTAAGTGACTGGTTCGGTGTTCTCCTCGGCTCTTCTCGTCTGGTATTTTGACGAGGGTATCACCATCTCTGTGGTGTTCAGGTGGCTTTGTTGATGGTGTTCCACTTGCGAGCTTCGTCTTGGTGACAGTATGACGTTTCGTACGCTTTCTCGTGTCTTGTTTCACCTCCGGCCTGTTCGTGCGTTGCCTGAGCCATCCTGATCCTTGATCAGGGTGCCTTCTTATCTTCTCAGTTTGTGGTAGCCCCTTCGGTTCCGGTTTCTGCTCTTTGGTACTGGTGGTAGATTTGTATGTGTGCAGCCTTTCTCAGTCCTGGCGACGGTTGAGACTGCTGCTTTCCGGAGGGGTTCTGGGGTTTTTTGATGCTTGATTGGTTTGGCCGGGGGTGCGTCCTGTGTTGTCCGGTTGTGCTTTTTGCCGTTGCCTGCGTACCGTGTTTGGGGTGCGCTGTGGTTGATCCGGTTCCCCTCGTTCCCTGTTTTCAGGGCTCGGGTCTCCCAGGTCGTCCGCAGAGTTTTTCAGTCTTCCAGCCTGCAGTCTGTCTTTGTGCACGTGCTGTTCAGACGTTTGCAGCTTTTGCTGCTGTGTTGGTGACGTCTAGGGCTCATTTCGGGCGCAGGGATTTGAGGGTCGCACAGGTTCTTGGCCGCCTATTCTTTATGCGCGTCTGCTGTGCGTTTTTGTTGCCTTGGGTTGCAGGTTGCAACCTGTTGTCTCGGCTTCGCGTTGCAGAGTTTGTGGCGGCCGCCTCCGGGTTAGCCCTTTCTTTTCCTTCTCTTTGGGTATGAAGCTCCAGTGAGCCGTAGGGGCTCCCCACAGAAAACCAGCATTGAATGTAATGAAACACCATTTTTGGGTGAGTCCCGGAGGCTCTCTGGCAACCCTTCCTCCCACCGGTCGGCGGTTTTTTCGCGTTGGTTGAAGCTTAGCTTCCGAACTGATGCTTGGCAGTCGGCGCGGTAGATCCGGGGCTCCCCCCCTCCCCCTCTCGGGGCGGGGAGGGCTGCGCGGACAATCGGTGCGGCAGTAAAGTGTGATGTTTGCTTGTTTGCTTTTTTCCTTGTGATTGTAGGGAGTTTCTACCTCTATGTTTGGTTTTTGTTTTTAGTTTTTTACCATGTGGGGTTTGTTTTGTTATGCCTACCTTTCTGGGTGCCTAACCCCGGTCGATGGCAGATAAGGAAAACCCCAACCACAAAGGGGTTTTCCAGGGCCATTGCTCCCTGAAACCTCTCTGAAGGGGCCAGGTTCTGGTGCTGGTCTCTGGTAGGTCTGAACTCCTTAGCTAATGTCCCGGTCTAATATAACAAACATTAGCCCGATAAGCTCCAGGGAGCCTCCTGGGCTCACCCAGAAAATGGCATTTCATTACATTCAACACTGGTTTTTCAAAATGGTATCTGTTTACTGGAGGCCTGAAAATATTCATGTACCTATGGGACTTTTAAATTTTATGCAATACTCTAAATCATGCCTGTATGACTCACACAGTGTGGTCTTTCTACTGTATGACTCGCACTGTAAAAAGGTTAACGATCTAAATTTGTACCTTGAAGAATCTTGCATTATATAACTTAGCATAAAACTGGGAGTCTATGAACTTTAGTCTTTTTCGTAACTTGTTGTGCGGAGTCTTATGACTGTTGGATAGCAATGAAGTGTGCAGTCTAGTCCAGTATTTTAGTTGTCGAAGGTCAGTTTTATGTCCCTGAATAATTTGGGTTGGAAGCAAGGTATGTACTTACATACAAATATAGTGCATAGTAAAGTACAAAGTAGGTACATACATCTATAAGTACAGTAGTTCTGTAGGTAGACTTGTAATACATGTACAGTTTGGTTAATAAGTACTGTACAGTAATAAGATTATGGGGAAATATATAAGTAAAACATTTTCTCATTGTATTTTTTTTTACAGAGAATGGAAAGATTTATTATTGCAAAGACCAGAATTGAACATTATTTCTGACTGGCAAACTCCAGGAATGATTGATGGTGTACGAGCAATTACCTGCAATGTAGAAGAATGGAAGAAGTGTGACTCCCGACTACCTGGACACTTTGCATTTCAACTGTATGATACACATGGACTTCATATAGATTTAATAGAAGAGCTTGCTGAAATATATGGTTTGACAGTTGATCAGGAAGGATTTAACTTAGCCCTTAATGAGGCTAGACAAAGAACACGAACAGTAGGCCAACAAAAATTAGAAAGTGATGAAACATTTAAAAAAGACCTGCAAAGCTGTATTATTGGACTGAATCTTCCTGTAACTGACGATAGTTCCAAATATCTATATAAAAGATTTGATAGCCATTATGAGTTTACACCAATAAAAACAAAAGTTTTGTTAATATTACAAGATGGAAAGCAAGTGGAAAAAACAGTTGAAGGAAGAATTGGTGTTATTCTTGAAGCAACCAATTTTTATCATGAAGCTGGTGGTCAAGAGGGTGATACTGGAAGATTATGTACACGTAATTCAGAAATGAGCATTACGAGTGTCGATAACGTTGGTGGCTACATTGTCCATTGGGGTACCATGGATATAGGTGAAATATCTGTCGGGGATGAAGTGACAGCCAAAATTTGTGAAACAAGAAGAATGAGACTTATGCAGCACCATACAGCAACACATCTTCTTAACAGTGCAGTTAAAGCAGCAACAGGTAAGTTTATATTTTATTTGGTAACCCGTCACATTTACCACCTCACTTAAATTGTTTGCAATCTCTGTTTGCTAAAGAAAACTTGTATATTTTTGTCAGCTCCTTTGTTGCCTTAGTTTGAATCTATGGTCTCTTGTTCTTGAAGCTGAAGATTTCAAAAATTCCTCCTTATGAATTGTGTTGATCCCAGTCACCATTTAGTATGTACCTTAGGCTGTGATGATTTCGGGGCTCAGTGTCCCCGTGACCCGGTCCTTGACCAGGCCTCCTGGTTGCTGGACTGGTCAACCAGGCTATTAGATGCGGCTGCTCGCAGCCTGAATAGTGATATGTAGTGATCATATCACCGTCAGTCTCTGCTTGTAGCTCGTTTTTCAGTTATGGAAGCCATTTAATAGCATGTTTCTGTACCCTTTCTAGTTTCCTAATGTGCCTCTTGAGATATAGGAACCAATGACTGCTGCATACCACAAGGTTACTGTTTTCCTTCAGAGATCTTTTTGTTTTGTTGTGCCAAGTGTTTCTGGGATTTAGGTAGATCCCTGATTCTCAGGCTCCCCTCACTTCATAGTTTGAGCCAGACTCTGGCCGTGGTTGCCATTAAGTCAGGGTGGGTCTCAGAGGCCTGGTGTGGCTGCCTAAGGCTTGGCAGTATCAGCACTTAATCTCAGGGAGCTTCTGAAAGACCCACCAGTAAAGTGCATTTCATTACAGTCAATGCTTGATTTCTGGGGGGAGCCCCGTCGGCTCCCCGGAGCTATCCCAGGCTGATATGCTAATGTCAGACTTTGGCATCAGTCATGTGTATGGAGTTCTTAGGCCTACCGGGGACCACGGCCAGAACCGGGCCCCCTCAGAGAGGCAAGGGGAGTCATTCTCAATCGACTTGAGAATGGTCCAGGACGGACCGAAACGTCGTCGTCCCTTCACCTTCTAGTGTGTGGTATGGTCAACAAGGGGAGCAATGGCCTATAGAAGCCCCCGTGTGGTTGAAAGCATTCTATGTCTGCCATCAACCGGGACAGGCACCCAGAAAGGTAAGCGCATCAAAACAAACCCATATTCTGGTTAAAATTGCTACCAAAAGCCGAACTAGGGGATAGAACTCCCCAACAGAAAACAAGCAAACTAGTGTGACGTCACACGCCGCCACGCCGCTGTCTGCGCAGCTCCCGCCTCCCCGGGAGGGGGAAGGGGGAGCCCCAGACCCTCCACGCCGGCTACCCACACCTCAGTTCTGGAGGCTGATGCTATAGGCGAAGGTCGTGTGCTCTGGCTCCGGTGTCGCTACAGCACTGTGCTTTGCGTGTGGTGTTTGTTTTTGTGGGTGCGAGAGCCAGGAGTTATCTTCAGTACTTGGGCTGCATGCGCCTAGGGCTTCCTTCCCTAGGTGCCCTGTAAGTACTGCCCTTGGGGCTTGGGGCCACCTTCCACAGGCTCCTCGGGGTCTGCCTCTGCTGGTCCGTTTTACCTTTTCGGTTTTTCGGCCGCCTGTTGGGCTCTTGGGTGTTCTGTTCTTCCTTGTTACTGGCAGGTAAGAGGCAGTTTGCACTGGTAGGGGCGCAGGGTGCTGCACACCTTGTATTCCTGACATAGCGGCTGGCTCTGTTCCTTGGGGTTCGCTGTCCTCTTGCGGGGTTTTGTTTTTCTTTTTGTTTTTGCCTGGTGGGGGGTTCTGTCCTATTAATTCATTAGTTTTTGCCCTTCCACGGTTCTACTCGGTGGCACCCCCTGCTAGGTCCCCGTGAGTGTACACATCCCTGGGGTACAGCTATAGAAGTTCACTTGGTAGTTTTGGGCGCCGGTTAGCAGCGCCCTGCCTGGGACTACCTGAGCGCGAGTCCTCTTAAAGTAAATGCTCAGAACCCTGGGAATCCTCTAGGGGCGCGTGGGTCCGATGGATGTGACCAAGGAGTCCCCACTCGCTGTGTGCGAGTTTCAGGGTTGCTCAGTCCCCTTGTCTCAGGGTGACCCTCATTGTTTTTGCCTCTGCCACGCTGCCTGTTGGGTCGGTGATACTTTCGACCCTGAGTCCTGTGAGTGTTGCTGCTTGCTTGTGACTCAATTTACCCAATCCTCTGATGATTCTCTTCGGGTACAGGCGGCACGTGTGTTGCAGTCTAGGTTTCGTCTGTTGCAACGCGCTCGGTTGGTTGCTCACCCGGATGCCCCGTGGCTGCCCCGCTTTGCTTTTCGAGACCCGGACTTGGGGGTGGGGGTGCTTCGATACTGGTTCAGTCCACGCCTCCTCGTCCTTCCCCTACTGTTCGTTCTGGTCCCCCCCTGCTTCCGGCCCCGAAGCGTCTGAGGGTTTCGGGGTCGGAGCAGGGGTTACTTGATCTCGAAACTCGGGCAGCTTCGGGGGGTGCCCCTTCCGGGGGACGGCAGAGGCATTTGAGTCTTGTCTCCCGGCCGAAGCTTCTGGTCTGACCAGTGGGCCCCCCTTCCTCCAGCTTTTCCGGCTGCTCCGTCCTTGTCTTGTGGGGTCGAGGCTTGGGGAGAGGACTCGGCCTCGGGTCCTGTGGTGAAGGACCTCGAGGCTGGGGAGGGGCTGACTTGGGGGCCTTGGGCTCTACTGGACCCCGCCTGGGTTTTTCTTCCCTCTGAGCGGGGCTTATTGTTACAAGGAGTGGGGTTTTCTTTCCCCCCCTCTGCGTACGAGTTGGATTTGGTGTCGGCCCCTCCCCGGTTCGGTTCCGTGTTCCCCTAGGTACATCGGTTCCGTCTTTCCGGAGGTTTTCGGCTTATCGCATCCAACCTGGTGTGGTGCAGGCGGCCTTTGCAGCTTACCTCCTGTGTGACCCGGATTATGCCTCGGAAATGGATCCGTCCGAGTTCAGGTTTGGGACTTCGTTCCCTTTCTGGCTCCGTTACGAGGTTCCGGAGTCTTCCTGGATAGCAGACTGCCCCTTGTTTGTTTTGGATTCCTGGCATTCATTCTGTCGTTCCCACACGCTGGAGTGGCAGGAAGCTTCCACGATGCTTCAGGTTTTCCTGGGGGGTGAGCTTGAGTACCTGAATGAGTGCTTGTTTGCCCCTGCCCTTCCCCGCAATGTGGGGATTATTCAGCTCCATGTGCAGGTTCCCACCCTTTCGGCGGCGCTCGTTGCGGAGGACTTGTGCTCCCGGGGCCTTTTGGCTTCGACCTTGCGATTCTTTTCCATCCTGGAGCTGTCCTCGGATTGGCTCGTGGAGGATGTGAGGACGCTTGGGTCCGTCCTGGGGTCCGGCACCTTGTCCTCGGCTGCGCGTTCGTCGACTGCCTTGTTGAAGCTGTTCGCGCCAATTTTGCGGGATGCGGTTTCCCTGTTTTATGCTTCCTGTCTCGCGTGTCGGCAGATGGTGCTGGGTTCCTCCGTGGAATCTGCTTGGACTCTGGCTCTTAGGCATTCTTCATCTTTTTGTCCTCTTCTGTTTGAGGAGTCGGCCGAGGTACAGTTTATTCAGGCTGCGTCGGCGGCTTGTCGTCCGATGTCGGACTTGTTGGTTTTCCGGGGGTCCCGGGGTGGGTCTTCCCGGAAGGGTTGTGCCAGGGCTCGGGGTTCCTCTCGTCGTAGTAGGCCTCTGGTGTCAGGTTCGGGTTCGGCTCCTTCTGCGGACCCTCTCTCGTCTGGTCGGCGCGGTGTTCGCTCTGTGCGGGGTTCTGGGTCTCGTAAGAGTCGCCGGCCCTTCCACGGTTTGCCCTATTGACGGGGTGATTGGGGGGGGGGCGGCTTGCGCTGTTCGCCCACGCCTGGTCCCATGATTTGTGGGCCTTTCGGGTCGTGTCTGGCGGCCTGCGGTGGCGTTGGGTGGCCCCTCCTCCCCTGGGGGGGTCAGGGCTGACAGGGCAAGTTTCTTCCCCTGCGCTCTGTCGAGTCGTCTTGGAGTGGGTACGATTGGGGCGTCGTCAAAACGACGTCGTCCCTCAGATGAGTTTCCCGTCTGTTTCCGGTTCCGAAACGGGACTGCGCGGACCTGAGGTTCATTCTGGACTTGTCCCGTCTGAACCCCTGGATTCATTGCCCCTCCTTTCGGATGACTACGCTGTCTCAGGTTCGGCTCCTTTTGGAGCCGGGCGCTTGGATGGTGTCCCAGGACCTCCGGGACGCTTATTGGCATGTCCCGATTCATCCGCGGTTCAGGGACTGGCTCGGTTTTCTTGTGGGGCATCTGAGTTACCGCTTTCGTTGTCTCCCGTTCGGGTTGAACATCGCACCTCGCGTGTTCACGCACCTTACACGGGTTGTGGTGGCTCGTTTGCGTCTCCTAGGTGTTCGGGTGTTGGCCTACCTCGACGACTGGCTGGTTTGGGCTCCCAGCCGGTCAGCTTGCTTGCTAGCCAGGGATTTGGTTCTTTCCCAGGCTTTGGCTTTGGCCTCTGGGGGTTGGGTCGGGGAGCTTCATGCTCTCCTCCGGCACAGGGATTTCTGCTCTTTTGGTCGTGGTGATTGTTTTGTTCGCTTGCAGCCGTCTCCTTCTTTTCTGGCAAAGAATGAGACTGCTGCATTCCGGAGGGGTCCGTGGGTGGTTGATGCTTGGTTGGTCAGGCCGGGGGTGCATCATGTTTTGTGTCCGTTTGCGGCGCTTCACCGTTATTTGCGCGCCACGGCTTCTGTGTCCAGGGACGCGCTGTGGGTTGATCCAGTTTCCCTTCTTCCCTGTTCGCGGGTTCGGGTCTCTCAGGTCGTCCGCAGGGTTTTTTAGTCTAGCCAGCCTGCGGTCTATCCCCGTGCCCATGACGTTCGTAAGTTCGTGGCTCTTGCTGCCGTCTCTGGGAATATGTCTTGGTCTGATATTCGGGCGCGGGGATTTTGGGGTCGAACAGGGTCCTGGCTGCTCGTTACCTTGTGAATGTCCCTGGGCCCCGTCGGGCCTGTGTTGCTTTGGGTCGGCGGTTGCAGCCAGTTGTCTCGGCTTCGAGTTGAGGAGTGAGCGACGACCGCCTCCCCGGTAAGTCCCTCTTTTTTCCGTCTGTGGGTAGTTAGCTCCGGGGAGCCGATGGGGCTCTCCCCAGAAAACCAGCGTTGAATGTAATGAAACGCCATTTTCTGGGTGAGACCCGGAGGCTCCCCGGCAACCCTCCCTCCCTCCAGTCGGCGTTTTTTTTCGCTTTTTTGACATCCAGCCTCAAGAACTGAGGTGTGGGTAGCTGGCGTGGAGGGTCTGGGGCTCCCCCTTCCCCCTCCCGGGGAGGGGGGAGCTGTGCAGACAGCGGCGCGGCGGCGTGTGATGTCACACTAGTTTGCTTGTTTTCTGTTGGGGAGTTCTATCCACTAATTCGGCTTTTGGTAGCAATTTTAACCAGAATATGGGTTTGTTTTGAGGCGCTTACCTTTCTGGGTGCCTGTCCCGGTCGATGGCAGACATAGAATGCTTCCAACCACACGGGGCTTCTATAGGCCATTGCTCCCCTTGCCTCTCTGAGGGGGCCCGGTTCTGGCCGTGGTCCCTGGTAGGCCTAAGAACTCCATACACATGACTGATGCCAAAGTCTGACATTAGCATATCAGCCTGGGATAGCTCCGGGAAGCCTCCGGGACTCACCCAGAAAATGGCGTTTCATTGCATTCAACGCTGGTTTTATGTGATATGGAATTGTNACCAGTCTCCGTGGTGTAGTGGTAAGACACTCGCCTGGCGTTCCGCGAGCGCTATGTCATGGGTTCGTATCCTGGCCGGGAGGATTTACTGGGTGCAATTCCTTAACTGTAGCCTCTGTTTAACGCAACAGTAAAATGTGTACTTGGATGAAAAAACGATTCTTCGCGGCGGGGATTGTATTCCAGGGACCTGCCCGAAACGCTACGCGTACTAGTGGCTGTACAAGAATGTAACAACTCTTGTATATATCTCAAAAAAAGAAAAAAAAAAAGAAAATGTATATATGCTGGTTAGCATTGTAAATGTGTGGCCACGTCTGTGGTAGAAAATAATAATAAAAAAAAAAAATGACTGCCACTGCCACTCAGCATACCAACTTAGTGGTTCATTATGGTGAACATGAATGTAGATACTTATATATAGTGTCTGTATATAGTGAATAAAAGCAAAAACAGTATTGTGGGAGGAGAATGTGGGTGAGTCAGGTGACTTGAGGGAGGTCGTGAGTGGCTGGCTGGTACACGGTGGTCACTCTTCGTTACTTTTTGACTCATAATAGCAACTTAGTGGTTTGTTATGGTGAGCACGAATGTAGATACTTATATATAGCGTCTGTATATAGTGAATAAAAGCAAAAACAGTATTGTGGGAGGAGAATGTGGGCGAGTCAGGTGACTTGAGGGAGGGCGTGAGTGGCTGGCTGGTACACGGTGGTCATTCTTCGTTACTTTTTGACTCATAATAGCAACTTAGTGTTTCGTTATGGTGAACAAAACATGCAGATAGTTATACATAACCTGTGTATAGAGTATGATAACCGACAAAGTATTTGTTCACTGTTTGATGAACATAATTGAATCAACAATATGCACACCATATTTTTGAGTACAGCGATGATTCACTCATTTTATTATATAAATATATCACACTACACACTATTGAATAATATTACAGCAAAAAAACTACGAAAAATCAATCAGAGACATTGAAATAATTAGGTAATTATCTCTTTGTGGCAACACCGGCCTGACAGCTGGCGATCAACAGACCGCCTGGGATGCACGCTGAGTCAGCGCCTGTTTTTTGCCAGACTTCCCTGCCCTATAGCGGGCAATATATGCCACTTACGGTTTTTTTATTATTTTTCCCATGATCAATGAACACAAATTAAAAGGTTATGAAGAAATTTTTTTTTTTTTTTTTTGTATGCGCCTGTGGGTGTCAAATGGTATATGGCCATGCACCATTTAAGGGTTAAGGGGTTCTTGGGTTATTGATGCTTGATTGGTTCGGCCGGGGGTGCGTCCTGTATTGTCCGGTTGCGCTTTTTTGCCGTTACCTGCGTACCGTGTCTGGGGATGTGCTTTGGTTTGATCCGGTTCCTCTCGTTCCCTGTATCAGGGCTCGACTCTCCCAGGTCGTCCTCAGAGTTTTTAAGTCTTACAGCCTGCGGTCTGTCCTTGCGCCCATGCTTTTCAGACGTTTGCAGCTTTTGCTGCTGTGTTGGTGACGTCTAGGGCTCATTTCGGGCGCAGGGATTTGAGGGTCGCACAGGTTCTTGGGCGCCCATTCTTTATGCGCGTCGGCTCCACTACGTTCTTGCTGCCTTGGGTCGCCTCCTGGGTCAACCCTTTCTTTTCTTCTCTTTGGGTATGAAGCTCCAGGGAGCCATAGGGGCTCCCCACAGAAAACCAGAGTTGAATGTAATGAAACGCCATTTTCTGGGTGAGCCCCGGAGGCTCCCTGCAACCCTCCCTCCCACCGGTTGCAGTTTTTTCGCGTTGGTTGAAGCTTAGCTTCCGAACTGATGCTAGGCAGACTGGCGCGGCAGGGTCCGGGGCTCCTCCTTCCCTCTCTTGGGGCGGGGAGGGCTGCGTGGACGATCGGTGCAGCAGTAAGTGTAATGTAATTACCTAAGTGTAGTTACAGGATGAGAGCTACGCTCGTGGTGTCCCGTCTTCCCAGCACTCTTTGTCATATAACGCTTTGAAACTACTGACGGTCTTGGCCTCCACCACCTTCTCCCTAACTTGTTCCAACCGTCTACCACTCTGTTTGCGAAAGTGAATTTTCTTATATTTCTTCGGCATCTGTGTTTAGCTAGTTTATATCTATGACCTCTTGTTCTTAAAGTTCCAGGTCTCAGGAAATCTTCCCTATCGATTTTATCAATTCCTGTTACTATTTTGTATGTAGTGATCATATCACCTCTTTTTCTTCTGTCTTCTAGTTTTGGCATATTAATGCCTCTAACCTCTCCTCGTAGCTCTTGCCCTTCAGTTCTGGGAGCCACTTAGTAGCATGTCTTTGCACCTTTTCCAGTTTGTTGATGTGCTTCTTAAGATATGGGCACCACACAACCGCTGCATATTCTAGCTTTGGCCTAACAAAAGTCGTGAACAATTTCTTTAGTATATCGCCATCCATGTATTTAAAAGCAATTCTGAAGTTGGAAAGCGTGGCATAGGCTCCTCGCACAATATTCTTTATGTGGTCCTCAGGTGATAGTTTTCTATCTAGAACCACCCCTAGATCTCTTTCTTTATCAGAATTCTTTAAAGATTTCTCACATAATATATAGGTTGTGTGGGGTCTATGTTCTCCTATTCCACATTCCATAACATGGCATTTATTAACATTAAATTCCATTTGCCAAGTGGCGCTCCATGTACTTATTTTGTCCAGGTCATCTTGAAGGGCATGACAATCATCTAAGTTTCTTATCCTTCCTATTATCTTAGCATCATCAGCAAACATGTTCATATAATTCTGTATACCAACTGGTAGATCATTTATGTAGACAATAAACATCACTGGTGCAAGAACTGAACCCTGTGGTACTCCACTTGTGACATTTCTCCAGTCCGATACATTGCCTCTGATCACTGCCCTCATTTTTCTATCAGTCAGAAAATTTTTCATCCATGTTAGAAGCTTACCTGTCACCCCTCCAATATTTTCCAGTTTCCAGAACAACCTCTTATGTGGAACTCTGTCGAAAGCCTTTTTTAGGTCCAGATAGATGCAGTCAACCCAACCATCTCTTTCCTGTAATATCTCTGTTGCTCGATCATAGAAACTGAGTAAATTCGATACACAGGATCTTCCAGATCGAAAACCATACTGTCTGTCTGATATTATATCATTTCTCTCCAGGTGTTCTACCCATTTAGTTTTAATTATTTTTTCCAATATTTTGACTATTACACTTGTCAATGATACCGGTCTATAATTAAGGGGGTCTTCCCTGCTTCCACTTTTGTAGATTGGAACTATGTTAGCCTTTTTCCACACATCAGCTACAACTCCTGTAAACAGGGATGCCTGAAAAATCAGTTGAAGAGGAATGCTGAGCTCAGGTGCACATTCTCTCAGAACCCATGGTGAAACTCCATCTGGACCAACTGCTTTGTTCTTATTTAGCTCCTTGAGCATTTTTTCCACTTCGTCTCTAGACACCTCTATGTGCTCTATGTTGTTCTCTGGAATTCTTATTGTATCTGGTTCCCTGAAGATTTCATTTTGTACAAACACACTTTGGAACTTTTCGTTTAATGTTTCACACATTTCCTTTTCATTTTCCGTGAATCTATTTCCCATTTTCAACCTCTGAATATTATCCTTTACCTGCAATTTGTTGTTTATGAATTTATAGAATAGACCTGGTTCTGTTTTACATTTGTCTGCAATCCCTTTTTCAAAATTTCTTTCTGCCTCTCTCCTCACTGCCGTGTAGTTGTTTCTCGCATCTTTGTATCGCTGGTATGTTTGGGGTTTGGCCTCTTCCTGTATTGATTCCATTTTTGTGTCTTTTGGTCTCTGGCCCTCTCGCACTTTCTGTTGAACCAATCCTGTTTCCTAGTTCTGCTTCTCTGTTTTGGTATAAATTTTTTGTCCTTTATCATATATTTCACAAAACTTGACATACATCTCATTCACTTCCTTGCCTAGCAACAAGTCTGTCCAATTATACTCACTAAAAATTTTCTAAGGTTGCCATAATGTCCTCTCCTAAAATCAGGTTTTTCAATTGCATCGACTGTCATATTTTCTTCCAGATTATATCGCATTGCATACTTTATTCCCAAAAAGACATGGTCACTTTTACCCAAGGGAGGAAGGTACTGAATGTCAAATATTTCTTCCTCCTTCCTGGTAAATATCAAATCTAGCATGGAGGGAACGTCCCTTCCCTCATCCTCGTAGCTTGTTTAACATGTTGATAGAAGAATGTTTCCAGGATGAGGTCTACAAATTTACAGGTCCAGAAATCTTCTGTTTTAGCTTCATATGCCTCCCAGTCTATGGATTTCAAGTTGAAGTCGCCGACTATCAACAGCCGTGAACTATCGTTATCCGCTCTTGCTATGATCTCTCTCATTATTGTTATAAGACCTTCTCGTTTACTATCTAGCTCCTCTTTTGACCATGTGCTGCTTAGCGGTGGACTATATGCATTTATGATCATTACTTTATCATGTTTGCTTGTTTCCTTGGGATTGTAGGGAGTTTCTACCTCTCTGTTCGGTTTTTTGTTTTAGTTTTTACCATGTGGGGTTTGTTTTGTTATGCCTACCTTTCTGGGTGCAAACCCCGATCGATGGTAGATAAGGAAAACCCCAACCACAAGAGGGTTTTCCAGGGCCATTGCTCCCTGAAACCTCTCTGAAGGGGCCAGCTTCTGGCGCTGGTCCCTGGTTGGTCTGAACTCCTTAGCTAATGTCCCGGTCTAATATAACATACATTAACCCGATAAGCTCTAGGGAGGCTCCGGGGCTTACGCAGAAAATGGCGTTTCATTACATTCAACGCGGGTTTTTTGAGATGACATCTATTTATTTGAGCCCTGAGGAAGTGAATGTGAGACCTGTGAACCTGTGGAAGTTTTAAATCTTTTGCAGTACGTACTTTAACCCTTAAATGGCGTATGGCTATATACCATTTGACACCCACAGGCTAATAAAAAAAAAAAAAAAAAATTCTTCCTAACCTGTTAATTTGTGTTCACTGATCATGGGAAAAATAATAAAAAAAATCATAAGTGGCATATATTGCCCGCTATAGGGTGGGGAAGTCTGGCAAAAAACAGGCACTGACTCAGCGTGCATCCCAGGCGGTCTGTTGATCGCCAGCTGTCAGGCAGGAGTTGCCACAAAGAGATAATTACCTAATTATTTCAATGTATCTGATTGATTTTTCGTAGTTTTTTTGCTGTAATATTATTCAATAGTGTGTAGTGTGATATATTTATATAATAAAATGAGTGAATCATCGCTGTACTCAAAATATGGTGTGCATATTGTTGATTCAATTATGTTCATCAAACAGTGAACAAATACTTTGTCGGATATTACACTATATACACATTTTATATATAAGTATCTGCATGTTTTGTTCACCATAACGAACCACTAAGTTGCTATTATGAGTAAAAAAGTAATGAGGAGTGACCGCCACACACCAGCCAGCCACTCACTCCCTCCCTCAACACTTCACTCGCCCACATTCTCCTCCCACCATACTGTTTTTGCTTTTATTCACTATATACAGACGTTATATATAAGTATCTACATTCGTGTTCATAACGAACCACTAAGTTGGTATGCTGAGTGGCAGTGGCAGTCCGCTACTGGCTGCCACTCCCTCCCTCCCTCACCTCACCTGACTTGCCACCATTCTCCTCCTACCATACTGTTTTTGCTTTTATATACAGACGTTATATATATGTATTTACATGTTTTGTTCACCATAACTGTACATCTAAGCTTGTATGGTGAGTAAAGGCACAAAGACGTAACTGCTCACACAGTCAGCTGGTGGCTGCCGCCCTCAAGGCCAGGTGTACAAACATTTCTCTTCCAACAATACTGTGGTGTTATTACGCTATATATATATACACATTATATATAAGTATCTACCTGTTTTATTCACCATACTTGTACAAGTAAACTGGTATGGTGCCCAAAGACCGTAGTGGTCACCAGTAAACAACATGATACTGGGGGTACTGTCTGTCGTGTGGGGAGGGGAAGCACACGTGAGTACGAGCTCTGTGAAAAACACTATATATCTCGGGATATTTCAGTGATACAGGAACTAAACACAGTCAGATAACTCATAAAGTGCATCTCAACTTATTTAACAATATACCATAGTGATTGCCGTCCGACTTTGTGCTTTAAGGAAATAACAAGTGAATTTTGTTGAGTCCACCTCCTGGTGCCAGAACTCAGCCCATAGACCCACATCCTGTGTGGCCACCGTGTGTGTGTGTGTGCTTACTAGCAAATTTGGTTTCCAACAAGTGTAATAGGGGAATGTGGATCGAGAAATTAGTAATAAAGTGAATACTATTGCAAGTTGGAAATAAAGCAGAAAATCCCTTATTGTAATACAAGCGAATTAATATAGCAGTGTATAACCCAAGTAACTGGCAACTGAGGGCCTCCAGCCGCGGCCTGGGACAACAACGAGCCAACTATACAACCTCTGGGACCCTCACCCTCGACCGGGCGATAAGTACTGACCATACAGTAGAACAAATAAACATACATATTGTTACAAATATACGGTATACATATAATATTATAAATATATAGATATATACAACAAAACAAGGCAAAATGGGAGTAAATAAACAAATCTGTGGCCAATGTAACAACTCCTTAAAGACGAAGGTAACGGGAATTGAATGTTATATCTGTAAGACTAGATTCCATTCGGCTTGTGCAGGAGTGAATAACACTGCGGCACTGAGAGCTGGCCACTTGCTCTGGGTGTGTAAACATGACCAGCCAGCTTGGAATATCCTAAAGAACCTTCTAGATAACATGACGCATGATTGGAAAACATCATTCATTGGAAGCCTACCAGCCATCCAGAAGGAGTGGGAAAGGAACAGCAACAATTCTACTATACCAGGGGCGGAGGCTATAGTCAGGGATGAAACCGAGGCTGAAACTCGGGAAGTTGTAAACTCTGACTCAGTAGGCCCGGATAAAGATGACAGTAAACTAGAAAGTGTACCAGACAGCACTGACAGCTCGATAGGTACAGACACTACGACGGTTCCCGATAGAGCAATTCAGAACAGAAGGACAGACTTATGCAAATTTTATGCAAAGGGCATATGCAGACATAGATATGCTGGTAATAAGAAAGGATTAGAATGCAGTTACCAACATCCCCAAAAATGTTTAAATATGCTTAGGAAAGGTGAATGTCGATTTGGATCAATATGTAGGTTTTTCCATCCTGACATGTGTCAAACCTCACTGGAAGACAGAAAATGCTATGACCTCAGCTGCCCACACTTTCACGTGAAAGGCACGGAACGCTACATAAAGAGTGGCAAGCAGGATAATGAATTTGGAGGAAACTATATAAATTTTTTATACTAGACCGACAGAGAATTCAAAAGGAGGAGCATGGAGAGTGTATGGAACTGGATGCCAGATCCACTTGCATTCCAGGATTACAGGTACAATTACACACCGAAAGGGAACTACAACTACGACAGGCAACTGCCCTACAACAATCAGTACTGGCCAGAACAAACTTATTATGTCCACGCATAATGGGCTTGCCGAGAAAGTCTCCCATTCAAACTATCACTAATAGAGTAATCTCATTCATCTTTGCCAACATACAAGGACTGAAAACAAGAACAAACAACAAAGTACATTTCATAAATGGCCTCCTCACGGAGTCAAATGCAGTATTTGGAGCTTTCACAGAAACCCATGCAGGGGAATTGTTGGACAGTGAGATCTGGATTCCAGGATATAACCTATACAGGTGTGATAGGAAAATTAGGTCACATGGAGGAGTGGGTCTGTATATTAGGGAAGACCTTGTGTGCTCGGAGCTCCTTAACGTTACAAATGAGGTGGTAGAGGTACTGGGATTAAAAATAGAGAAAATAAATTTAGTGATTATTCTAATATACAAACCACCAGATGCAACGGCTGAGGAGTTCACAGAACAGATAAACAAAATAGAGAATAGCCTTGATAATTTGGAGAACCCAATACCTGATATTATCTTTCTAGGTGACTTCAACTTGCCTAGTCTCAGGTGGAAAATAGCAAACAATAATATTATACCAGGAAATCTATCGGGACCTAACCAACCACAGATTAGAGAACTACTTAGATTCTGTGACAAATTTTCACTCAGTCAGCAGATATCGGAGCCAACGAGAAATGAAAATATTTTAGATTTGGTCTTTACGAACAATGAAGACATTATCAGAGACATTACGATATCAGATACCACATATTCAGATCACAAGCTCATTGAAGTGCAAACGACCATCAATACTCAGAATAGACCTAAAACGTTGATAAAGCGAGAGGGGCTATTCAGTAAATTCAATTTTAATAATAAAAGGATAGACTGGGAGATAATAAACAGGGAACTTACAAACATTCCATGGGAAACTGTTTTAAGTAATACAAGTCCTACAGAAGGAATAGAAAAACTGACTGCGGAAGCGTATCAAGTCTGTCTGAAACATGTTCCTTTGAGGAAAGCCAGAAAGAGATCTAACGTAGAAAGAGAACGCAGACGACAGTATAAACGCAGGAAAAAAATAACAGAACTGCTTATGCAGACACGAATTTCCTGTCAAAGAAGGAATAATTTAAATAGGGAGATTGAAGAAATCGAGCGGAAATTGAAACACTCATATGAAACTGAAGAAAGGCAGTTAGAACAGAAAGCAATTCAGGAAATAAAGAAAAATCCAAAATATTTCTTCTCGTATGCGAAATCAAAAGCAAAAACCACTGCCAGTATTGGACCTATTCGTACAAGTGAAGGTTCATACACGGAGGATGACAAAGAAATTAGTGAAACCCTAAAAAAGCAGTATGAGGACATGTTTAGCACTCCAATAAACAACATGAAAGTGGAAGATCCAGATAATTTCTTTATGCGGGATATTCAAACCCCTGTAAATATAACTGATATCAACACGAGCGCACTAAATTTTGAAAGAGAAATTGAAAACATGCCCATGCACTCGGCCCCAGGTCCTGACTCATGGAATTCAATATTTATAAAGAAATGCAAAGTGCCTGTAGCACAGGCACTCAGTATAGTGTGGAGGAAGAGCTTGGACACGGGGGAGATACCAGATGCACTTAAAGTAGCAGACATAGCCCCTCTACACAAGGGAGGAAGCAAAGCATTGGCAAAGAATTATAGACCAGTTGCACTAACATCGCACATCATAAAAGTATTTGAGAGAGTGATTAGGAGTCAGGTCACCAATTTCATGGAGACCAATGACCTTCACAACCCAGGCCAACATTGATTTCGAGCGGGAAGATCGTGCCTCTCACAGCTACTTGAGCACTACGACAAAGTCACTGAGGCATTAGAAGAAAAACAGAATGCTGATGTGATATACACGGACTTCGCAAAGGCTTTCGATAAATGTGACCATGGCGTGATAGCACACAAAATGAAGTCAATGGGAATAACCGGTAAAGTAGGATGCTGGATACTCAGTTTTCTGTCAAACAGGACTCAGCGAGTAACGGTCAACCATATAAAATCTAGTCCAAGTGCAGTTAAAAGCTCTGTACCTCAGGGTACAGTCCTTGCACCGCTGCTTTTCCTTATTCTCATATCAGATATAGACAAAAATACAAGTTACAGCTTCGTATCATCCTTTGCAGACGACACAAAAATCAGTATGAAAATTACCTCGGCTGAAGACATTGAAAAACTTCAAGCTGATATTAATAAAGTTTTTGACTGGGCATCAGTAAATAACATGATGTTTAACAGTGATAAATTCCAGGTACTCAGGTACGGTAAAAATGAGGACCTTAACTCTTCAATTGCGCATTGCATCATATGATGCTTTGACCGACTTGCAGTAAATTGCGCGTCGCATCATATGATGCGTTGGAGTACTACGCAAGATTTAAACGGCCCGCGGATACACGGGGTTCACCACACCTTCATCAGGGCTCTTGTAAACAGATGCCATTTTTAAAAAAAATCGTGGGCCAAACTCCCGGGTGTTAGGGGCCTCAGTATCGAGTAAGCTACCAAGCCTGACGCACGCAGCATGAGCTCACAGCACTGCTGTTCAGCTTGTGACCACAGCATCGCCTAAAAATGCCATAATATACTTGTTCATGCTATTATGTAGCGATAATATTATTACAGAGGACCCCTTACTGTGATAAAACTGACCATGGGTCTGATAATAAGAGGATTGTGATGATATTTAGCGCTGTGCTCCATGGAGGGAGGAGTAATGCTGTGGGAGGGAGGGTGGTGGCGTTGTTATCTGACTGTGTGTGTCCACCTTTTATTGACTGCACTCAGCATACCAGCTTAGTGGTTCGCTATGGTGAACACAAATGTAGATACTTATATATAACGTGTGTATAGAGGGTATAAACAGCAAGAGTAGGAGGTTGGGAGCCGCCATTTTGGTGAGAGGAGCGTCGTATGCAGGAATTATCGTGTTGTTTATTGGTGACTACGATGGTCTTTGGGCACCATACCAGTTTACTTGTACAAGTATGGTGAATAAAACTGGTAGATATTTATATATAATGTGTGTATATAGCATAATAACACCACAAGCAGTATTGTTGGAGGAGAAATATTAGTGTGTCTGGCCTTGAGGGCGGCAGCCATCAGCTGACTGTGAGGTCCTACGTCTTTCTGCCTACTCACCATACAAGAGGTCCTACTCACCATACAAGCTTAGATGTACAGTTATGGTGAACAAAACATGTAAATACAGGGATCCAGCAAAGGAGCCACTCTAAGGTACCAACCCCAAAGGTCAAACACCTAAGAGAAACCCTGTGGTTCTGGCAAAGAACCCCCAGAGAACAATCCGAATGGAGCTGAATGGTAGAGCACTGAGTGACCCAAACCCTCCGAAGCGCAAACCAGACAGCCACGAACTCCCGAACTGTGCTGTTAGCCCAATGGACGGACAGACTCTACTATCCGCGGCCGACCTGGTGAGCACTGGTCACAAAGCCCCTGCCGAGAGATGATCTGTCCGTGAATACATTGAGGGAAGGCTCAAGAAGGTGTCAAGGCACGGAACCCTGAAAGCCCCAAAGAGGAAGTTGGTGATGCAGCACCAACACAAGATCCCCGGAGGAACGAACCCAACGATTGCAAGAGGCGGAAGGGGAGTCTCCGAAGGAACCAAACAGATGCCGAAGCCAAAACCGACCCTGCGGGCAGACAAGCACGTCGAAGTTCAGACTCCCGCACAACTGCTCGAGCAACCGCTGAGCAACCCAGGACCCCCTCATGAACAGCCGAAGGCGGGACCACAGTCGCAGCAACACTTTTGGCGGGAAAGACAAGGAGTGGCCCAAGAGCCCTAAACAAGACCCAGCCAGGTCCAAACCCGGGACGGAAATAAATGGAACAGCCTCCAGATCACCAGGAAACCAAACTCGGCGATCTGGAAAGAACCACACCCCTGGCGAGCAGACAAGCGGACTGACTGGGAGCCCACACCAGCAAGATGTCGAGGTAGGCCAGACACCGTATCCCAAGCAGACTCAGACAGGGTACCAAGATCCGGTAAAGATGTGTAAATACACCAAATGCCAATAACAAAAAAGGGAAGGCAACAAAAGCGGTAAACCTGAAGCCCCACCTCCAATGGTGCCCGTCCTGGAAAACTGGAGAAGAATGTGCCAAGAATTGACCTGGAGGTCCAGGGCCACCATCCAGGCACCCGGCCCCAACAGACGCCGGACAGGAGACAACTGTCTTCCGATGAGGACATAGAATCAAGGGCGCAGACTGAAGAAGTCCAGAAGAACCGCAGACTCGACAGACCCATGTCTGCATAGAGCAGACAGGAACCCCAGAAGGATGGGGCGGATCGACCACGTCCAATGCACCCACGAAGATGACACGACGAAGCACAGGGGAAGAAGCCCACCCTGCCAGCCCTGAACCCCCCAAAGGGGGAGAAGCCGTCCACCGCCACCACCAGAGGCCGGAAGACAACCAAAAGCGCCCACTAACTGCGGGACCATGCGAGAGTTAGCAGAGCAAGCTGCTCCCCCAGCGCCCCGTCAACAGAGAAGGGAACAGAGCCCCTTCCGAAAGAAGAAGTATACATACACATATACACATATATACAAATATATTATGTATATACACCTACACATACATATACATATACACATACACACAAGGAATGTTACACACATTCCAAACATAGTTCCAATTTACAAGAGTGGAAGCAGGGAAGACCCCCCTTAATTATAGACCGGTATCATTGACAAGTGTAATAGTCAAAATATTGGAAAAAATAATTAAAACTAAATGGGTAGCCACCTGGAGAGAAATGATATAATATCAGACAGACAGTATGGTTTTCGATCTGGTAGATCCTGTGTATCGAATTTACTCAGTTTTTATGATCGAGCAGTCAGGTCCTATAGCGGCCAATATATTCAACTTACGATTTTTTTATTATTTTTCCCGTGATCAGTGAACACAAATTAACAGGTTAGGAAGAAAAAATATATATTTTTTTTTTTTTGTATGCGCCTCTGGGTGTCAAATGGTATATAGCTATGCGCCATTTAAGGGTTAACCCTTAAATGGCGCATAGCTATATACCTCTGTCGGGAAGTCTGGCACAAAACAGGCGCTCATTCAGCATGCGTCCCAGGCGGTCTGTTGATCGCCAGCTGTCAGGCCGGAGTTGCCACAAAGAGATAATTGCCTAATTATTTCAATGTCTCTGATTGATTTTTCATAGTTTTTTTGCTGTAATATTATTCAATAGTGTGTAGTGTGATATATTTATATAATGAAATGAGTGAATCATCGCTGTACTCAAAAATATGGTGTGCTTATTGTTGATTCAATTATGTTCATCAAACAGTGAACAAATACTTTGTCGGTTGTTACACTATATACACAGGTTATATATAAGTATCTGCATGTTTTGTTCACCATAACGAACCACTAAGTTGCTATTATGAATCAAAAAGTAACGAGGAGTGACCGCCGTGTACCAGCCAGCCACTCACGCCCTCCCTCAAGTCATCTGACTCACCCACATTCTCCTCCCACAATACTGTTTTTGCTTTTATTCACTATATACAGACGCTATATATAAGTATCTACATTCGTGTTCACCATAACGAACCACTAAGTTGGTATGCTGAGTGGCAGTGGCAGTGGCAGCCCGCCACTGGCTGCCACTCCCTCATTCCCTCACCTCACCTGACTTGACACCATTTTCCACTCACCATACTGTTTTTGCTTTTATATACAGACGTTATATATAAGTATTTACATGTTTTGTTCACCATAACTGTACATCTAAGCTTGTATGGTGAGTAGGACTTCTTGTATGGTGAGTAGGCAGAAAGACGTAGGACCTCACAGTCAGCTGATGGCTGCCGCCCTCAAGGCCAGACGCACTAATATTTCTCCTCCAACAATACTGCTTGTGGTGTTATTACGCTATATACACACATTATATATAAATATCTACCGGTTTTATTCACCATACTTGTACAAGTAAACTGGTATGGTGCCCAAAGACCATCGTAGTCACCAGTAAACAACACGATAATTCCTGCAGACGACGCTCCTCTCACCAAAATGGCGGCTCCCAACCTCCTACTCTTGCTGTTTATACCCTCTATACACACGTTATATATAAGTATCTACATTTGTGTTCACCATAGCGAACCACTAAGCTGGTATGCTGAGTGCAGTCAATAAAAGGTGGACACACACAGTCAGATAACAACGCCACCACCCTCCCTCCCACAGCATTACTCCTCCCTCCATGGAGCACAGCGCTAAATATCATCACAATCCTCTTATTATCAGACCCATAGTCAGTTTTATCACAGTCAGGGGTCTTCTGTAATAATATTATCGCTACATAATAGCATGAACAAGTATATTATGGCATTTTTAGGCGATGCTGTGGTCACAAGCTGAACAGCAGTGCTGTGAGCTCATGCTGCGTGCGTCAGGCTTGGTAGCTTACTCGATACTGAGGCCCCTAACACCCGGGAGTTTGGCCCACGATTTTTTTTAAAAATGGCATCTGTTTACAAGAGCCCTGATGAAGGTGTGGTGAACCCCGTGTATCCGCGGGCCGTTTAAATCTTGCGTAGTACTCCAATGCATCATATGATGTGACGCGCAATTTACTGCAAGTCGGTCAAAGCATCATATGATGCGATGCGCAATTGAAGGGTTAAACATAATACAGAGTACAAAACACAATCAAATGTGCCCATAGTAGGAAAACAGCATGTAAAGGATTTGGGAATAATAATGTCTGACGACCTAACGTTTAAGGAGCATAACCAAGCAAATATTGCGACAGCCAGAAAAATGATAGGATGCATTACAAGAACTTTCAAATTCAGGGATCCCATCACAATGGTTGTACTCTTCAAGTCACTTGTGTTGTCCCGTCTTGAGTACTGCTCAGTACTCACTTCCCCCTTTAGAGCAGGAGAGATTGCTGAAATAGAGGGAATACAGAGAACATATACGGCACGCATAGACGAGGTAAAGCACCTAAATTATTGGGATCGTCTCAAAGCTCTCCAAATGTACTCACTAGAAAGAAGACGAGAGAGATATCAAATAATATACACCTGGAAGATACTGGAGGGCCAAGTACCAAATCTGCACAGTAAAATAACGACGTACTGGAGTGAACGATATGGAAGAAAATGCAGAATAGAACCAGTGAAGAGCAGAGGTGCCATAGGCACAATCAGAGAACACTGTATAAACATCAGAGGTCTGCGGTTGTTCAACGTCCTCCCAGCAAGCATAAGAAATATTGCCGGAACAACCGTGGACATCTTCAAGAGGAAACTAGATTTATTCCTCCAAGGAGTGCCGGACCAACCGGGCTGTGGTGGGTATGTGAGCCTGCGGGCCGCTCCAAGCAACAGCCTAGTGGACCAAACTCTCACAAGTCAAACCTGGCCTCGGGCCGGGCTTGGGGAGTAGAAGAACTCCCAGAACCCCATCAACCAGGTATGATAAGTCGTGCAGACGACGCCACCGCCCTCACCAAAATGGCGACTCCCGACCTACTCCTCTTGCTGTTTATACCCTCTATACACACGTTATATATAAGTATCTACATTTGTGTTCACCATAGCGAACCACTAAGCTGGTATGGTGAGTGCAGTCAATAAAAGGTGGCCACACACAGTCAGAAGACAACGCCAGCACCCTCCCTCCCACTGCATTACTCCTCCCTCCATGGAGCACAGCGCTAAATATCACCACAATCCTGCTATTATCAGAACCATGGTCAGTTTTATCACAGTCAGGGGTCTTCTGTAATAATATCATAGCTACATAATAGCATGAACAAGTATATTATGGCATTTTTAGGCGATGCTGTGGTCACAAGCTGAACAGCAGTGCTGTAAGCTCATGCTGCGCGCGTCAGGCTTGGTAGCTCACTCAATACTGAGGCTCTAACACCCGGGAATTTGGCCCACGATTTTTTTTAAATGGCGTCTGTTTACAAGAGCCCTGATGAAGGTGTGGTGAACCCCGTGTATCCGCGGGCTGTTTAACCCTTACACTGCTCAGGGGTCCTGGGGACATTTACACCCCTGTGCGCAAGAAAAAAAAAATTCAAAATTTTTTTTCGTCTTCTAAACATGTTAATTTGTGTCCCCTGAGCACGGGAAAAATAGCAAAAAAATCGTAGGTGACATATTTTGGGCGCAATTGACCGAGGAAGTCTGGCAAAAAGTGGGCGTTGACAGAGCGGTCGTCAGGGCCGGTCAGCGTCACCCGCGCTGACAGATGGGAGTTGCCACAAAGATATTATTACCTAATTGTTTCAATGTCTCCGATTGATTTTTTCTTAGTTTTTTTGCAGTAATATTATTCAATAGTGTGTATTGTAATATATTTATATAATAAAAGTGGTGAATAATCGCTATACTCAAACGTATGGTGTGCATATTAGTAATTCAATTATTATGTTCATAAAACAATAAACAAATAGTTTTGCTGCTATTACACTCTATACACAGGTTATATATAAGTATCTGCATATTTTGGTCACCATAACGAACCACTAAGTTGGTATTGAGAGTCGAAAAGCAACGAAGAGTTACCGCCACACACCAGCCAGCCACTCGCTGCCACTCCCTCAACACACGCACTAAACTTTCTCCCCCAACAATACCATTTGTGGTGTTATTACACTATATACAGACGTTATATATAAGTATGTATATATTTTGTTCACCACAACTGTACAGCTAAGCTGATATAGTTAGTTCAGGCACTAAGAGTCGTCGGTATACACAGCTGGCGGCTGGCGGCTCCCTCACTCATTCAAGGTCACACGCACTAAACTTTCTCCCCCAACAATACTGTTTGCAGTGTTATTACCCTATATACACATATTATATATAAATATCTACATGTTTTATGCACCGTAACTGTACACCTAAGCTTGTAGTGCGCCCAAAGAGCATAGTGGCCACTCTCTAAACAGCTAGACAAATCGTGCAGACGACGTCACCTCCGTCACCCAAATGGCTCCTCCCAGCATAATCCTTTTGCTGTTATTACACTAATACACACATTATATATAAGTATCTACATTTGTGTTCACCATAGAGAACCACTGAGCTGGTATGGTGAATGTAAACAATAACAGGTGGCCACACAGTCAGTAAACGATGCTGTCTCCTTCAGTCTCTCAGCATCACTCCTCCCACAGCGCTAATTATTACAACAATCCTGCTATTATCACAACCCTGGTCATTTATATCACAGTCAGGGGTCATTTGTAATATTGTCATCACTAAATAATAACAATTATATATTTATTTTGACATTTTTCGGCGATGCTGTGGTCACAAGCTGAACAGCAATGCTGCTCACTCATGCTGCGTGCGCCAGCCTTGGTTGCTCCAACAGTAATGTGCCTCTCACACCTGAGAATATTGCCCACGATTTTTTTTTTAGATTGCGTCTGTTTACAAGAGCCCTGAGGAAGCTAATGTGAACCCTGTGTAGCCGCGGGCCATTTGAATCGGGCGTGGCACCCTATGGCGTATATATACGCCATGCGCACCGTGGGACATGTTACTCAGGGCGTATATATACGCCATGCGCAGTTTAAGGGTTAAATCTTGCGTAGTACTCCAAAGCATCATATGATGCGATGCGCAATTTACTGCAAGTCGGTCAAAGCATTATATGATGCGATGCGCAATTTAAGGGTTAAAGCATCTCCAACCATGTTGTGCTGCTTACAAACAATTCGTGAGAAATCTGTTGGCTGTGTTGTACAGTTGAAGGGTTAAGTGTAGTAGAGTACTTAGAATGAACAAACCCTGCTGCACTAGCAGCCAACTTTGTTAGTCATCTAAGTATAGCATTCCACATTCTGTAATTAATATTGTAATCTCAATTTTCAGTGATAAATTACGATATATCATAAGAAGAGCCATAAACATTGGCAGCAATAATTTTGGTTTCACCCGTGGGAATCATAATCTAGTAGAACTGACTCAAATTGTGGCTGCAACTCTTGGAGAAACATATCCAGAAGTGTGTGACCAATTGGAAAGAGTGCATATTATCCTTAAACATGAAGAAAAGTATTTCTATGAAATGCAAGAAAATTGTAGTAGGTAAGTAAAGATATTTTTATGTATAACATAGTAAAAAAATTGTGGCAAAATACACATTTACAGTATATATTTGAATTTATTTCTTATTAACCACTGCACTGTGCCAAACAACAAATGCTGTTTTGAGAGTTGTCCTTTTTTTCTGGGTGGAGCCCCTTCGGCTCCCTGGTGTTATCCAGGATGATATGTATATCATTAGACTTTGGCGTCAGTGTGAATGGAGTTCTAGGCCTACTGGGGACCACGAGCCAAAACTTGGCCCCCCTCTGAGAGGCACTAGGAGCAATGGCCTATAAAAATGCTCATGGGATTTGGAGCATTCTATGTCTGCCATCGACTCAGCCAGGCTCCCAGAATGGCAAGCGCCTCAGAACAAACCCCTATTTTGGTTAAAACGACTAAAATAGACAAACAAGTAGACAGAACTCCCCATTTGAAAACGAGCAAACAAGCATTATGTCAAACGAGCTGCGCTGCATGTCTGCGCAGCTGGAGGAGAAAGGGGGAGACCCAGACCCACCAAGAAGGTGATCCACCCTCCAGTTCTTGGCTGATGTGATTGTGGCATGGTCGTGTGCCTCCAGCACCAGATTCTCCCTGTGTTGTGGTGTGCCTTGTGTTCAGTACTGCTTTTACAGTGGCACGCGAGCTAAGAGTAATATTCACAGGTACTCGAGCTGCATGTGCTTAGGGTTCCCTTCCCTGAGTGCCTTGTAAGTACCGCCCTTGGGGCTTGGGGTTATCTTTCACAAGTCGCCTTGGGGTCTACGTCTGTTGGTCTTTTGCTGCTCGGTGATTGACCACCCCGAGTGTGTTGGGGCGGGGGGAGGTTTCTTTCCTTATTTTCCTTGGGGTAAGTGGTATTTTTGCACTGATGGGGTGCAGGATACTGCGCAGCTAGTTTTCACCTATTACAGCGGCCGGCTCTGTTCCTCCTGGGTATGTTGTCCTCTTGCGGGGTTTTTCTTTTCTTTTTGTTTCTGCCTAGTGGGGGTCTGCCTTGTGTTCCTTGTCCCCGCTTATATTAGTATCTTGACCTCTGGTGTTCGGTGGTACCCCCTCCTTGGCCCCCATGAGTGGACACGTCCCGGAGGTTCAGTTTCAGAGGTTTGTTTGGTAGACTTGGGCGCTGGTTAGCAGAACCCTGCCTGGGCTTACCTTTAGTGATACCAGTCTAGGGGCCCTGGGAAACCTCGCGGGGGTGCACGGGGTCCAATACATGCGACCTCTGGGTCCCCTCTAACCTTGTGCGAGTTTGAGGGTTGCTCTATCCCCTTGTCTCAGGGCAACGCTCATTTTTTTGCCTCCGTCATGCTGCCTTTTGGGTCGGTGACACCTTCGACCCTGAGTCCTGCGAGCATTGTTACTTGTTTGTGACTCAATTCACCAAATCAAATGATGACGTTATTCGGGTGCAGGCGGCTCAGGTGTTGCATGCTAGGTATAGGTTGCTGCAGTGTGCTAGGTTGGTTGCTTCCCCAGATGCCCCGCTTTTCTTATAGGGACCCGGATCTGGTGGTGTTCGTTGCTTCGGCCTTGGTTCAGTCCACACCCCATTGTTCTTTTCCTGTTGTGGTTCATTGCCCCCCCCCTTCCCCGCCCTTACTTCCAGCTTCAGAGTCGGGGCGGAGTTTAGAGGTTTCTGTGACTTAGGCAGTTTCGGGGGTTTCCCCTTTTGGGGTGGCGACAAAGGCGTTCGAGTTCATTCCTCAGCCGTGGCTCCAGGGTTTGACCAGTGGGCCCCTTCTCTTCCTGCTTTTCCGGCCGCCCCAGCTTTTTCTTGTGAGGCCAGGGCTTTGGAGGATGACTTGCCCCCAGGGTCTGATGTGGAAGTTCCCAGGGTTGGGGAGGAGCTGACTTGGGGGCCTTGGGCCCTGTTGAACCCTGCCTGGGTTTTCCAACCCTCAAAGCGGGGCTTTCTGTTACAAGGAGTGGGGGTTTTCTTTTCCCCCCTCTGCGTACGAGTTGCATTTGGGTTCAGCTCCTCCCCGGGTTTGGTTCCGTATCCCTGCGGATCCTTCGGTTCCGTCCTTCTGGAGGGTTTCAGCTTCCCGCGTCTTGCCTTCAGAGGTGCGGGCGGCCATTGCGACTTACCTCCTGCGTGACCCGGAATATGCCTCTATAATGGATCCATCTTCCTTCAGGTTTGGGTCTTCATCTCTATAGTGGGGTTCATTATCAGGTTGGATGCTTGGAGTGCTTTCTGTCGTACCCTGCACGTTTGAGTGGTGTGAGGCATTGACGGAGGTCCAGGTTTATCTGGGGGGCGAATTTGAGCACCTTAATGCGTACTTGTTTGCCCCTGCCCTTCTGTGGGATGTGGGTGCAATTCAGCTATACATGCAGGGTTCCATCCCTGTCAGCTGCACTTGTAATTACCTAAGTGTAATTACCTAAGTGTAGTTACAGGATGAGAGCTACGCTCGTGGTGTCCCGTCTTCCCAGCACTCTTTGTCATATAACGTTTTGAAACTACTGACGGTCTTGGCCTCCACCACCTTCTCACCTAACTTGTTCCAACCGTCTACCACTCTGTTTGCGAAAGTGAATTTTCTTATATTTCTTCGGCATCTGTGTTTAGCTAGTTTAAATCTATGACCTCTTGTTCTTAAAGTTCCAGGTCTCAGGAAATCTTCCCTATCGATTTTATCAATTCCTGTTACTATTTTGTATATAGTGATCATATCACCTCTTTTTCTTCTGTCTTCTAGTTTTGGCATATTTAATGCCTCTAACCTCTCCTTGTAGCTCTTGCCCTTCAGTTCTGGGAGCCACTTAGTAGCATGCCTTTGCACCTTTTCCAGTTTGTTGATGTGCTTCTTAAGATATGGGCACCACACAACCGCTGCATATTCTAGCTTTGGTTATCTTGAGATGATTTCGGGGCTTTTTTAGTGTCCCCCGTGACCTAGTCCTCGACCAAGCCTCCACCCCTAGGAAGCAGCCCGTGACAGCTGACTAACACCCAGGAACCTATTTTACTGCTAGGTTACAGGGGCATAGGGTGAAAGAAACTCTGCCCATTGTTTCTCGCCGGCGCCTGGGATCGAACTCAGGACCATAGGATCACAAGTCCAGCGTGCTGTCCACTCGGCCGACCGGCTCACGGCCTAACAAAAGTCGTGAACAATTTCTTTAGTATATCACCTTCCATGTATTTAAAAGCAATTCATAAGTTAGAAAGCGTGGCATAGGCTCCTCGCACAATATTCTTTATGTGGTCCTCAGGTGATAGTTTTCTATCTAGAACCACCCCTAGATCTCTTTCTTTATCAGAATTCTTTAAAGATTTCTCACATAATATATAGGTTGTGCGGGTCTATGTTCTCCTATTCCACATTCCATAACATGGCATTATTAACATTGAATTCCATTTGCCAAAGGTGCTCCATATACTTATTTTGTCCAGGTCATCTTGAAGGGCATGACAATCATCTAAATTTCTTATCCTTCCTATTATCTTAGCATCATCAGCAAACATGTTCATATCATTTTGTATACCAACTGGTAGATCATTTATGAAGACAAACATCACTGGTGCAAGAACTGAACCCTGTGGTACTCCACTTGTGACATTTCTCCAGTCCAATATATTGCCTCTGATCGCTGCCCTCATTTTTCTATCAGTCAGAAAATTTTCATCCATGTTAGAAGCTTACCTGTCACCCCTCCAATATTTTCCAGTTTCCAGAACAACCTCTTATGTGGAACTCTGTCGAAAGCCATTTTTAGGTCAGATAGATGCAGTCAACCCAACCATCTCTTTCCTGTAATATCTCTGTTGCTCGATCATAGAAACTGAGTAAATTCGATACACAGGATCTTCCAGATCGAAAACCATACTGTCTGTCTGATATTATATCATTTCTCTCCAGGTGTTCTACCCAATTAGTTTTAATTATTTTTTCTAATCTTTTGACTTACACTTGTCAATGATACAGGTCTATAATTAAGGGATTCTTCCCTGCTTCCACTTTTGTAGATTGGAACTATGTTAGCCTTTTTCCACACATCAGCTACAACTCCTGTAAACAGGGATGCCTGAAAAATCAGTTGAAGTGGAATGCTGAGCTCAGGTGCACATTCTCTCAGAACCCATGGTGAAACTCCATCTGGACCAACTACTTTGTTCTTATTTAGCTCCTTGAGCATTTTTTCCACTTCATCTCTAGACACCTCTATGTGCTCTATGTTGTTCTCTGGAATTCTTATTGTGTCCGGTTTCCTGAAGATTTCATTTTGTACAAACACACTTTGGAACTTTTCGTTTAATGTTTCACACATTTCCTTTTCACTTTCCGTGAATCTGTTTCCCATTTCAATCTCTGAATATTATCCTTTACCTGCAATTTGTTGTTTATGAATTTATAGAATAGACCTGGTGTAACACCATAAAGGTGTTTAGTTTTATTTTACATAGAATATGAATCAGTCAGACAGGATATTGAAAGGTGCCAGGTTGTCTGACTTTAGCAATTAAAAAGTCACACCTTATAGGAGTTGATGACCACATGTTGACCAGGGTCAGGTCGTGTCAATTGAGCTTGCTCTCTGCTAAGCAGATAATTGCAGACAGGTAGCCAGGTGTGTCCTTCAAAGAAGCCGCTGTTTAAGGCGTGGTAGGTAGATGGCCTGAGGCTATCTACTTAGTAGGCAGGGTTTAATTCCCAGTTCCCCCCATAAATACCCAGGAAACTGTACATTCAGGACAAATCAATCAGACACAGAAGATCGAAGGTCGAGCAGGAGCGAGCCCGCAGCCAGTCTAGGCTGTCAAGCTGGGTGGGACTCTGTCAAGCGAGCCCCCCCCCCCATCCAACTTAGGCTCAAAGACTTTGGTGAGTTGAACTTAAGGTGACAAATTGGGGTTTCCAACTTATGGTGTTGTGTGATTTGCAGGGGCAGTCAGGTGTAGTGTGCTCAAATTTTTGTGTGGTGACACGTTGTATATTATTGTTGTTGTCATTTAACACCCAAAGATAGGATTGAATTATGATATCCATACGAGTGAAGATTTAAGTCAAATATATATAATTGATTAACTTGTTGTTTAAGTGACTTTAATTTAAAGGGCAGTGTGTCCTCACTTGAATGAACTATATGGGGTGAAGCCGATTCGTTCCAGTGTGGAATTCGTTCAGCCATCCGACCCCTACCTACCTTGAGGATACCTTGAGGTGCTCCGGGGCTTATCGTCCCCGCGGCCCGGTCATCGACCAGGCCTCCTGGTTGCTGGACTGATCAACCAGGCTGTTGGACGCGGCTGCTCGCAGCCTGACGTATGAGTCACAGCCTGGTTGATCAGGTATCCTTGGAGGTGCTTATCCAGTTCTCTCTTGAACACTGTGAGGGGTTTGCCAGTTATGTCCCTTATGTGTAGTGGAAGCGTGTTGAACAGTCTCGGGCCTCTGATGTTGATAGAGTTCTCTCTCAGAGTACCAGTTGCACCTCTGCTTTTCAACGGGGTATTCTGCACATCCTGCCATGTCTTCTGGTCTCATGTGATGTTATTTCTGTGTGCAGGTTTGGGACCAGCCCCTCTATATTTCCACGTGTAAATTATTATGTATCTCTCCCGCCTGCGCTCAAGGGAATACAGATTTAGGCTCTTTAGTCGGGTCCCAATAGTTTAGATGTTTTACCGAGTGGATCTAGCAGTAAAGGATCTCTGCACGCTCTCCAGGTCAGCAATTTCAACCGCAGTGAAAGGGGCTGTCATTGTGCAGCAGTACTCCACTCTAGAGAGCACAAGCGTTTTGAAAAGTGTCATCATCGGTATAGCATCTCTAGTGTGAAAAGTTCTTGTTATCCAACCTGTCATTTTCTTGCAGTTGTGACGGCTACTTTATTGTGTTCTTTAAAGGTAAGGTCTTCGCCATGAGTACACCCAGATCCTTTACACTTTTGCCTTTTCGTTCCTATGTTATGATTTGCCTGATTTTGTACGTGGGTTTCAGTTCACCTACCACACCAACCCTCTTAAAAAAAAAAATTTTTTTTTTTTTTTACTATGCCAGGACACTTAGCTTAGGAAACACTGTACCTAACTCATGAAGGGAGTCCTTGCTAGTGCTGGTCCTGTAGGCCTACTGTGAAGCCATACCAAAAACTTTTGAATTTTAGTTTGTTTTTCGTTGTGTGCTGCTTCATTATAATATCTTTCATGCCCTTTAGGTGTCGATAATAATCTGAGATGGGGGAATCACCATCCCCCACCACCCCCACCATTCTCCAAATTCTTCTGGGGTTCCCGTCTGCTCTTTGCAGTCATGGGCCTTCGAATCTGCGGTTCTTCTGGATGTCTTCAGTCTGCATCCTGGTTTCTGTGCCCTCTCGGAGGGCACAGAAACTGCGTTACTGCGGCTGTGGTCCTGCCTCCGGCTGTACATGAGGGGGTCCCCGGTTGCTCAGCGGTTGCTTGAGCAGTTGTGTGGGAGTCTGAACTTCGACGTGCTGGTCTGCCCGCGGGGTCGGGTTTGGCTTCGGCGTCTGTTTGGTTCCTTTGGAGACTCCCATTCCGCCTATCTTGCAATGTTGGGTTCATTCCTCCGGGGATCTTGTGTTGGTGCTGCGTCACCAGCTTCCTCTTTGGGTTTTCGGGGTTCCGTGCCTTGGCACCTCCCCGAGCCTTCGCTCGATGTGTTCACGGACAGGTCATCTCTTGGCTGGGGCTTTGTGACCAGTGCTCACTAGGTCGGCCGGGGATGGTGGGGTCTGTCCGTCCGTCGGGCTCACTGCACGGTTCAGGAGTTTGTGGCTGTCTGGTTTGCTCTTCGGAGGGTTTGGGTCACTCGGTGCTCTACCATTCAGCTCTGTTCGGACTGTTCTCTGGCGGTTCTTTGCCGGAACCACAGGTTTTCTCTTAGGTATTGACCTTTGGGGTTGGTTCCGTAGTGGCTTGTTTGCTGGATTCTCGGGGTTTGGCTAACTGGGAGGTTCATGTCCGGGATGTGTCCTGCGTCCTGGCGGACGGCTGTCTCGGTTCCTTCCTCTGTTCGCAGATTGGCCAGTCGTCGCCGACTCGTTTTGTTGGCTCTGTCAGACGTTTGGACCCTGGCCATGGACGTCTTTGAGTCGGCATGGTCTAGGCATAGCCCATTTTTTGTGGTGCCCTTACCCACCGGCGTGACATTCACGGTGGATGCTTTTCGGCAGGACTGGTCGAGGTGGGGTTACCTTTTCCTCTTCTCCCGGTTCAGCTGTTGCTTCGGGTTCTGGCTCGGTTGCAGCCCATTCCCACAAGAGCAGTCCTTATGGTTCCTTGGTGGCCGGCCCAGCTTATTTTCAGACGCTGCTTGATAGGTGTCTGAACCCGGGGCGTTTTCCCGCGGCTCCGCTTTTTCGGCAGGTCGAATCGGTCCCTGTAAGTGACTGGTTCGGTTTCTCCTCGGCTCTTCTCGTCTGGTATTTTGACGAGGGTATCACCATCTCTGTGGTGTTCAGGTGGCTTTGTTGATGGTGTTCCACCTGCGAGCTTCGTCTTGGTGACAGTATGACGTTTCGTACGCTTTCTCGTGTCTTGTTTCACCTCCGGCCTGTTCGTGCGTTGCCTGAGCCATCCTGATCCTTGATCAGGGTGCCTTCTTATCTTCTCAGTTTGTGGTAGCCCCTTCGGTTCCGGTTTCTGCTCTTTGGTACTGGTGGTAGATTTGTATGTGTGCAGCCTTTCTCAGTCCTGGCGACGGTTGAGACTGCTGCTTTCCGGAGGGGTTCTGGGGTTTTTTGATGCTTGATTGGTTTGGCCGGGGGTGCGTCCTGTGTTGTCCGGTTGTGCTTTTTGCCGTTGCCTGCGTACCGTGTTTGGGGTGCGCTGTGGTTGATCCGGTTCCCCTCGTTCCCTGTTTTCAGGGCTCGGGTCTCCCAGGTCGTCCGCAGAGTTTTTCAGTCTTCCAGCCTGCAGTCTGTCTTTGTGCACGTGCTGTTCAGACGTTTGCAGCTTTTGCTGCTGTGTTGGTGACGTCTAGGGCTCATTTCGGGCGCAGGGATTTGAGGGTCGCACAGGTTCTTGGCCGCCCATTCTTTATGCGCGTCTGCTGTGCGTTTTTGTTGCCTTGGGTTGCAGGTTGCAACCTGTTGTCTCGGCTTCGCGTTGCAGAGTTTGTGGCGGCCGCCTCCCGGGTTAGCCCTTTCTTTTCCTTCTCTTTGGGTATGAAGCTCCAGTGAGCCGTAGGGGCTCCCCACAGAAAACCAGCATTGAATGTAATGAAACACCATTTTTGGGTGAGTCCCGGAGGCTCTCTGGCAACCCTTCCTCCCACCGGTCGGCGGTTTTTTCGCGTTGGTTGAAGCTTAGCTTCCGAACTGATGCTTGGCAGTCGGCGCGGTAGATCCGGGGCTCCCCCCTCCCCCTCTCGGGGCGGGGAGGGCTGCGCGGACAATCGGTGCGGCAGTAAAGTGTGATGTTTGCTTGTTTGCTTTTTTCCTTGTGATTGTAGGGAGTTTCTACCTCTATGTTTGGTTTTTGTTTTTAGTTTTTTACCATGTGGGGTTTGTTTTGTTATGCCTACCTTTCTGGGTGCCTAACCCCGGTCGATGGCAGATAAGAAAACCCCAACCACAAAGGGTTTTCCAGGGCCATTGCTCCCTGAAACCTCTCTGAAGGGGCCAGGTTCTGGTGCTGGTCTCTGGTAGGTCTGAACTCCTTAGCTAATGTCCCGGTCTAATATAACAAACATTAGCCCGATAAGCTCCAGGGAGCCTCCTGGGCTCACCCAGAAAATGGCATTTCATTACATTCAACACTGGTTTTTCAAATGGTATCTGTTTACTGGAGGCCTGAAAATATTCATGTACCTATGGGACTTTTAAATTTTATGCAATACTCTAAATCATGCCTGTATGACTCACACAGTGTGGTCTTTCTACTGTATGACTCGCACTGTAAAAAGGTTAACGATCTAAATTTGTACCTTGAAGAATCTTGCATTATATAACTTAGCATAAAACTGGGAGTCTATGAACTTTAGTCTTTTTCGTAACTTGTTGTGCGGAGTCTTATGACTGTTGGATAGCAATGAAGTGTGCAGTCTAGTCCAGTATTTTAGTTGTCGAAGGTCAGTTTTATGTCCCTGAATAATTGGGTTGGAAGCAAGGTATGTACTTACATACAAATATAGTGCATAGTAAGTACAAAGTAGGTACATACATCTATAAGTACAGTAGTTCTGTAGGTAGACTTGTAATACATGTACAGTTTGGTTAATAAGTACTGTACAGTAATAAGATTATGGGGAAATAATAAGTAAAACATTTTCTCATTGTATTTTTTTTTTACAGAGAATGGAAAGATTTTTTATTGCAAAGACCAGAATTGAACATTATTTCTGACTGGCAACTCCAGGAATGATTGATGGTGTACGAGCAATTACCTGCAATGTAGAAGAATGGAAGAAGTGTGACTCCCGACTACCGGACACTTTGCATTTCAACTGTATGATACACATGGACTTCATTATAGATTTATAGAAGAGCTTGCTGAAATATATGGTTTGACAGTTGATCAGGAAGGATTAACTTAGCCCTTAATGAGGCTAGACAAAGAACACGAACCAGTAGGCCAACAAAAATTAGAAAGTGATGAACATTTAAAAAAGACCTGCAAAGCTGTATTATTGGACTGAATCTTCCT
>WNGS01010074.1:24624-63513 GCA_020271785.1 Procambarus virginalis | reverse complement strand
ACCAGTATTTACCCAAGTCTTTCCTAAATCTAAACTTATCCAATTTATACCCATTGTTTCGCGTTCTGTCCTGTGTTGATACTTTCAATACCCTATTAATATCCCCTTTGTTATGTCCATTCATCCACTTGTAAACCTCTATCATGTCACCCCTAACTCTTCGCCTTTCCAGTGAATGCAATTTAAGCTTTGTTAATCTTTCTTCATATGAAAGATTTCTAATTTGGGGAATTAACTTAGTCATCCTACGCTGGACACGTTCAAGTGAATTTATATCCATTCTATAATATGGCGACCAAAACTGAACTGCATAATCTAAATGGGGCCTAACCAGAGCAAGATATAGCTTGAGAACCACACCAGGTGTCTTGTTACTTACGCTGCGATTAATAAATCCGAGTGTCCTATTTGCCTTATTACGAACATTTATGCATTGATCCTTTTGTTTTAAATTCTTACTAATTATAACTCCCAGATCCCTTTCGCAATCCGACTTCGCAATCTCAACACCATCTAGCTCGTATCTTGTAACTCTATCATCATTACCTAGCCTCAGAACTTTACATTTATCAGCATTAAACTGCATCTGCCAGTCCTTTGACCATTTCAAAACCCTATCTAGATCAACTTGAAGTGATAGTGAGTCCTCCTCCGAATTAATTTCCCTACCGATTTTCGTATCATCGGCAAATTTGCAAATGTTGCTACTCAAACCTGAATCTAAATCATTTATATATATTATAAACAACAGAGGTCCCAAGACAGAGCCTTGAGGCACTCCACTTACAACATTTTCCCACTCTGACTTGACTCCATTTATACTAACTCTCTGTTTCCTTTGGTATAGCCATGCCCTAATCCAGCTTAATATAGCACCCCCAATACCATGAGCCTCTATCTTTTTAATCAGTCTTTCATGTGGCACTGTATCGAAAGCTTTGCTAAAGTCAAGGTACACAACATCACAATCCTTACCACTATCAACTGCCTCAACTATGCTAGAATAAAAAGATAACAAATTTGTTAAACATGAACGGCCATTTATAAAACCATGTTGCGACTCAATTATTAATTTATGTTTTTCAAGATGAAGACGAATTTTATTTGCTATTATAGATTCGAGTAACTTTCCCACAATAGACGTTAGGCTAATTGGTCGATAGTTAGACGCAAGTGATCTATCTCCTTTCTTAAAAACTGGTATCACATTAGCAACTTTCCAAAACTCTGGCACTCTGCCTGACTCTATTGATTTATTAAATATGATTGACAGTGGGTCACAAAGCTCCTCTTTGCATTCTTTCAGCACTCTGGCAAACACTTCATCCGGCCCTGGGGATTTGTTTGGTTTGAGTTTTACTATTTGTTTAAGAACATCCTCCCTGGTAACTGCTAAACTCGTCAACCTGTCCTCGTCCCCACCCACATAGACTTGTTGGGCTGAAGGCATATTGTTAAGTTCCTCTTTAGTAAATACAGATACAAAATATTTATTAAAAATACTACTCATCTCTTCATCACTATCTGTTATTTGACCTGTCTCAGTTTTTAATGGACCTATCCTTTCCCTAGTCTTAGTTCGATATAACTGAAAAAACCCTTTAGGATTTGTCTTTGCTTGCCCTGCTATACGAACTTCATAGTTTCTTTTTGCTTTCCTTATCTCTTTTTTAACATTTCTAACTAGTTGTACGAATTCCTGTTCTAAAGTGACCTCCCCATTTTTAATCCTCTTGTACCAAGCTCTCTTTTTACCTATAAGATTCTTCAAATTCTTTGTTATCCACTTTGGGTCATTAGTAATCGATCTATTCAATTTGTGTGGTATACTACGTTCCTGTGCTTTGTTTAGAATATTCTTAAATACGTTATAAATTGAATCTACATCGAAATCCCCATTTACATCACCTATCGCTGGGTTCATGTCTCGCTCCAAGACCGGCCCACACCCCATACCCAAGACTTTCCAATCAATTTGACCCAAAAATTTCTTAGGCTATTAAAATCAGCTTTTCGAAAATCTGGCACTTTAACAAATTTTCTCCTACAGGTCTATTCCATTCTATGCCAAATCTGATTTCTTTGTGATCACTGTTCCCTAGCTCACTCCCTATTTCGATGTCATTAATTTGTGTTTCCCTGTTAGTTAACACTAAATCTAAAATATTATTTTCCCGTGTTGGTTCCTTAATGTGTTGCGTAAGAAAGCAATCATCAATTAATTCTAGAAAATCTTCTGCTTCACTATTCCCTGTTTTGTTCAACCAGTTTATACCACTCAAATTAAAGTCACCCATGACATAAATACTGTTAGATCTAGATGCCCAAGATATTTCATCCCATAGATGCTTTGCTTCCATTCTGTCTAAATTTGGTGGTCTATATATAACTCCTATTATAATATTATTTGCTTTTTCGTTTAATTCTATCCAAAGAGTTTCTGTGTGTGGCTCAGTTTTGATTCCCTCTTTGAGACTACATTTCAAATTGTCCCTAACGTATATTGCTACTCCACCACCTCGTCTAATATATCTATCTGTGTGAAATAGTTTAAATCCATTTATTTGATATTCGGCTAATAGTTCTCTATTATCAACATTCATCCACGTTTCGGTAAGTGCAATAATATCTATTTTTCTGTGCAGACAAGAGCATTTAATTCGTTAATTTTATTTCTTAGACTTCTACTTTTTGTGTAATATACCCTAAGTGAATAGTTATTTTGAAGCCCTTCTCTTTCCCTGATCATTTTGCCAATTCCTTTCTCCCACAAACACATACTTTTATTACCTCCTTCCTCCATATCAATTCCCATACCTCTATCTACTAACAGTTTAAACCCAAACAAACACCTCTAACCACTTCTTCCAACGAGTTCGCAACAGCAACAACCCCAGCTCTCGATAGGTGCACCCCATCACGAGCATACATTTCATTCCTTCCATAGAAGTGTTCCCAGTTGTCTATGAAAGATATTGCATTTGATTTGCAATATCTTTCCAGCCGGCAATTGACACCAAGTGCCCTCGACATCCATTCATTTCCCACTCCCTTTCTTGGAAGAATGCCACATATGATCGGGATTCCTCCCTTGCTCCTAACTAATTCTATTGCTGTCTTGAATCTTTGAATTAGTTCCTCACTCCTAACTCGCCCAACATCATTACCCCCTGCACTTAAACAAATAATGGGTTTGTTCCCAGACAAATTTAGTAAATACAGATACAAAATATTTGTTAAAAATACTACTCATCTCTTCATCCCTATCTGTTATTTGACCTGTCTCAGTTTTTAATGGACCTATCCTTTCCCTAGTCTTAGTTCGATATAACTGAAAAAACCCTTTAGGATTTGTCTTTGCTTGCCCTGCTATACGAACTTCATAGTTTCTTTTTGCTTTCCTTATCTCTTTTTTAACATTTCTAACTAGTTGTACGAATTCCTGTTCTAAAGTGACCTCCCCATTTTTAATCCTCGTGTACCAAGCTTTCTTTTTACCTATAAGATTCTTCAAATTCTTTGTTATCCACTTTGGGTCATTAGTAATCGATCTATTCAATTTGTGTGGTATACTACGTTCCTGTGCTTTGTTTAGAATATTCTTAAATACGTTATAAATTGAATCTACATCGAAATCCCCATTTACATCACCTATCGCTGGGTTCATGTCTCGCTCCAAGACCGGCCCACACCCCATACCCAAGGCTTTAGATTCAATTTTACCAAAAAAAAAAAAATAGCCTATTAAAATCAGCTTTTCGAAAATCTGGCACTTTAACAGAATTTTCTCCTACAGGTCTATTCCATTCTATGCTAAATCTGATTTCTTTGTGATCACTGTTCCCTAGCTCACTCCCTATTTCGATGTCATTAATTTGTGTTTCCCTGTTAGTTAACACTAAATCTAAAATATTATTTTCCCGTGTTGGTTCCTTAACGTGTTGTGTAAGAAAGCAATCGTCAATTAATTCTAAAAAATCTTCTGCTTCACTATTCCCTGTTTTGTTCAACCAGTTTCTTCCACTAAAATTAAAGTCACCCATGACAAATACTGTTAGATCTATATGCCCTAGATATTTCATCCCATAGATGCTTTGCTTCCATTCTTTCTAAATTTGGTGGCCTATATATAACTCCTATTATAATATTATTTGCTTTTTCGTTTAATTCTATCCAAATAGTTTCTGTGTGTGGCTCAGTTTTGATTCCCTCTTTGAGACTACATTTCAAATGGTCCCTAACGTATATGGCTACTCCACCTCCTCGTCTAATATATCCATCTGTGTGAAATAGTTTAAATCCATTTATTTGATATTCAGCTAATTAACCACGAACACATTTTCATTTGTATTATAGGAGAATGTAAATATGAAGGGTAAACGTTTCCAGCATCTGTCGACCATTAGAGAGGAGTATCTATAATGACCGCACAACTCAAACCTTGTTTTTCTTTTTTTTACATAAAAGTCTACTTCGTCGAGAAGCGACGACGTTTCGGTCTGTCCTGGACCAGTTAAAACTGACAGGTCAACTGAGATAAATGTAAACAAATAAATGATTCACCACATTGATGTTCAAATAGCCGTTCATGTTTAACAAACATGCTATAATTCTATTCCAGCATAGTTGAGGCAGTCAATAATCTTAAGGTTTGTGATGTGGTGTACCTTGACTTTAGTAAAGCTTTTGATACAGTGCTACATGAAAGATTGATTATAAAGATAGAGGCTCACGTTATTGGGGAAGCAATATTAAGTTGGATTAATCAACTCATCTGTCCGATGTCAGGATTAATCTGTCCGCGCAGCCACCGGCTGAGCGAACAAACACCGGAGGGTGATCCTGTGGTCCCGGGTTCAATCCCGGGTGCCGGCGAGAAACAATGGGCAGAGTTTCTTGTACCCTGATGTCCCTGTTACCTAGCAGTAAATAAGTACCTGGGAGTTAGTCAGCTGACACGAGCTGCTTCCTTGGGGTGTAGACCTGGTCGAGGACCGTGCCGCGAGGACACTAAAGCCCCGAAATCATATCAAGTTCAGATAACCTCAAGATAAGATCATTTCAAGTCTATGTAAATATGGTTTTGTACTGGGGAAAAGATTGGTACTGTATCAAAAGGTTTGCTAAAATCAAGGTACACAACATTACAAACCTTTCCACAAAATATACAGATGGCATTTTTTACAGTTAACAGTTTAGTCTGTCAAAATAACAGAATTAAAAATAGTTTTCCGGTTTGTTCAAATTTCTTTAGAGTTCAGATTTCTACGTTCTAATTTCGTTGTACGTCGGTAAATATACTATGGCCATCATCGTTACTGTAAGTACTACCAAAACTGGAGGATGGGCTGGTATATTATACTTGTGTTATTATCAGTGAAGATCGCATCACAAATGCTTTCATGACGTAAAAAAAATAGTTAGAATCATGTACAATCTTAGAAGTTATAGATTAAATAAACATCTATATTTTAAACCTGCCAGACATATTAAACTTGCGTTATTTTCATTGCAGATCGCATCCGAAATGCCCGCCAGGAGGGAAGCTACCCACTACGCCTACTTGGACCTGCCAGATCGCGTGAAACTCAACATGAAGAAACTACAAGATTCTCTCTGGAGCAAAGCCAAGGAGCTCAAACATGTTGCAGCCGACCCAGACCACGGGCACATCACCCTCGGCTACTTCATACTAGACAGAGGTAAGGAGTTCGGAAAGTTAGTAAATAAGTAGTGAAGATGAGAGTTCACAGAATTGGTCAGTGGGAAGTTTACAGTCATTCGAGGATCAATAGATTGCATTATCCAAACTAAGCTGCTTGTGCATTAGCTTGTGGTGAAAGAAGCTACGTTAGGTTCTTGAAATTTAATACATTGTATATAATGAACTCACAAAGAGTGTGATTTATCTGCGCTATAATATGGTGGGACTGCAATGGGATTGAACTCGTGAACCTTGACTCATACTACCAGTTGAACCATGACTAAATATATCTCGAGTATAGTTACTTGAAATTTAGAAGATACCAACATTTGCGACAGTATACATTTATCGGTAAAACTATAATTTTAAATTATTTTTAAATATTTTTTTCTGAATATGCGTATATACATAGCAGGTTAAATATTAAATTATAAAATTCTTATTTTGTAATTTCAGAAAGATGGAGCAAGGTAGATAAGCGTAAGCAGACAGATCAGACTGTTGCGGTTGACATTCGTCAACTGATTACGAGTTCATGGTAAGTACAACAACCTCGTACCTATTAAATTGATAAATAAGTGCAAACTAAACCACGTATTTGAGTTAAGATGTACAGGTTTCGTAAATGTTTGATTAATTCTCGTCTATTTTGTAGGACTTAATATGTATCCCCACAGTCAGTCACAAATTTAGCTTCATTGCACTTACTAACCCCATTAAAAATATTAGGAACATAATGAAAGTAAGTGCAGTAGGCCTATTGGGCCCATACGAGATAGCGCTTGTTCATATTCACCCAATCTCATTCATATATGGGTCTAACCTACACTTGAAACAATAAGGTACCCCACTATTAATATGTTACGCGCTAATTAGTTCCCCACAACTTCAACCATATTACCAACCAATATTATCTTATTACACAGAAATCACAATAGCGAGATGCATCAAATTAACAAATCCACAAGGACCGTGATGAGGGTTCGAACCTACGTCCAGGTTGATCCCAGATGGCCCTTTCCTGGGAGAAGCTGCGTGAGCCTTGTGAGGGCAGTTGCACTCAAGGTAGCAATTTTTTTTTACCATGTCGTGGCACAGTAGAATAAGGTGCGTCTGGGATCATCCCGGACGTAGGTTCGAACCCTCATCACGGCCTTTGTGGATTTGTTCATATTAATTCATTCTTCGCCTTTCTAGAGAATGTAATTTAAGCTTTGTCATTCTTTAAATGATTTTTTATATATTAACGTACTATTCGTGCACTGTTTCCATATTAACATCGTGCTCTCTTTTTCTTCAAGAAATAAACGGAAGCTCGACGTGGTCTTAGGTGGCCTGGGAAGTTTCCACACAACGGTCATCTATGTAAAGGTTCAGAAGATGCTGAAGCTGCTTGATCTGAGGAAGGAGATAGTTACCCCTCCTGGACACCCGAGGTCTTCCCTTGCACCACTATAATTATAACCCCCCCGTCACCCTATTTAAGCGACGCTGGTTAGACGCTACCGAACTTGCCCATTTTAAGAGAGCCAGGGTTCACTCGCAACATGAAGCAATCTTAAAAAATCTGATAAACTTTGCACAGATACGCGACTGAACCAATGTCAGTATCCCAAGAGTGGGCTTCAGGGTGTATAACCCGAAGAATGCTATCGTATCTACAAACATGTTGATATCAAACAGCCACTTGAATAATACCCTGCATTGTTTGAATAATACCAAATACCAATACCCTGGTAATAATACCAATACCCTGTATATTTGTCCTAAGGACAAATATGGTCATTTGGATAAAGATAAACAAAATCTAGACGACTAAGAAGACGACAAAGCTTGTAATTATATCAAATTATATGTAATTATTACAAATACTATGTATTTGTTTTTAAAGTAATGAGAACTTAGTTCGATGAGCATTACTAAAACTGAATTTGTCTCCATTCACTATTTCTATTGTGACGGTATATCAATTAGATGTTCACAGCCAAGAGCACAAGATATTCTGAGGAGGAAACTGCTGGCCGACCCCGACGTTAACTCGGCGAGGTGCATGAGTGGTGCAGAGCTGGAGTGGTGTGGTCTCGTCCAGCCAATCAGAATGCAGGCAGGCCGACACTGGTAGTTGGCTAATTGAAGTACAGGCGACGAGCCGGCGGTGAGGAGTGTGGAGGGTGCAGGAGTGGGGGTATGCAGGTGTGTGTGCTGCCTTGACAAACGTTTTGCTACTGCTGAACGTATCTTGAATGTAGCATGAGACATGACTACTGAAGGGAAGAGCAGGCTCAATCTCTCTTGAAAGAGATTATCATCACAACTCTCCCCCGAAGTCTGCGGTTTCGGTGAAGTCACGTCTTCAGGAGGTAGAGTAATAGGTGGAGCAGTCTCTACCTCAGTGACGCTGGAGAGGGCGTCTGATATGATGTAGTCAGACTCCTGGGTGTAGCAATCTCCAGGCTGAAATGCTGCAGCTAGCAAGCCCATCCTAGAAGTAGTCGATGGTGGAGTTGGGCTGGCTGCAGGAAGTGAAGAGGGTTGTGGTCCGTGTAGATGGTGGTAGACCGAGTACTTTGCAGGTATGGTGCAAAGTGCTCCCTGTTCAGGACGATGAGTAGCTCCTTTTTGATCGGGCTGTAGTTTCTGGTAGTTAATAGGTAGAATCTCTTCGCCTCTTTGTTGCATCAGGTCACCCCCGATGCCGGTACCACTGGCGTCGACATGGAGGATGAATGGCTTGGGGATATCTGGCCAGGCGAGAATAGTATTAGAATATGGTAAAGGAGCACTATTATTGTCCTGAAAGTAATTATGGATGTCGGTAAGGATTTCCGAGTTGGAAAGCGCTGCCTGAGTGTCAGTGCTTTCGGGAGGAGAAGCAGGGAAGGTCTCACTGTGGCTGTATGGACCTGTAAAGGTGGAGTAGTTAATTAGCACAGTGGGAGGAGTACCATGATAAAGCTTCAGTAGGTTGACGTGGCACAACTGGGTCTTCCGCCGCCTATCGGGAGTCTCGAGAACGTAGTTGTAGTTGTTTCTGCACTCCTTGACACGGTAGGGTCCTGAAAACCTGTTTTGCAAAGGAGAACCTGGGATAGGGAAATAGGCAAGTACGAAGTCTCCCAGTTTAAATTTCCTTACTTGGCTGTGCTGGTCGTAATGAGTCTTCATCCTCTCTTGGGCTTTCAGTAGGTTGGTTCTGGCAAAGGAATGCACCCTCTCGAGAATGTGTTGGAGGTTTTGAGGAAACTGGGGCACATTCTGATGCTCACTGAAGGTGGCATCACGTAGAGAGTCCTTGAAAGCCTTGAGAGGAGTACGGCACTTACGTCCGTAGAGCATCTCATATGGAGATACTCCTAGCGACTCATTGGGAAGACTTCTGAAAATATACATGATAAGATCAAGTTGTTTATCCCAATCCTTAGAGGTCTCATTGCAAAACTTTTTTAGGAGTGCCTTTATAGTCTGATGACTACGCTCAAGAGAACCCTGTGAAGCAGGATGATAGGGGCTGGACAGTACCTGTTTGATGTTGAACTCCTCCAGTGTCCGTTTGAAGAGATCACTGGTGAAGTTGGTGCCACAGTCACTCTGAATTTCCCTCGGAAATCCATACTGGGTGAAGACCTTCAGCAAATTTTTCACCACTGTAGCAGCCGTAATGTTCTTTACGGGAACTGCTATGGGGAATCTGGTGGTAGGACACAGGATGGTTAAGATATAGGCGTTGCCGGAACTGGTCCGAGGTAAAGGACCAACACAGTCAATAATAAGTCTGTGGAAAGGTTCCGCAGGTACCTGGATGGGTGTCAGTGGTGCTCTGGGGATAGAAACGTTCGGTTTACCTGCCACCTGACATACGTGACAGTTTGACATGTTGTTTGACATCATTAACCATACCTGGCCAGTAGTAGTCTTGTCGAATCCCATGGTAGGTCTTGTTAAAACCGTAGTGTGACAGAGCTCCGTGGGCCAGGTGTAGAATAGTGGGCTGCAGGCTGGTAGGAATCACTAGTTGTTCAATGTTGGCCCAATCGTCCTCCTCCTTCAGTTTACTGGGTCTGTATCTGCAGTAGAGCAACTCGTTCTCTAGAAAGAACCCAGGAATACTGTCAGATTGAGTCTCAGCCTGAAAGAATAATGGTGTCAAGGTAAGATCTTCCCTCTGTAACTTACGGAACTCCAAGGCGGTCAGATTTGGGGGTAGTTTCAGAGGGTCTTGAGGGACAGCGGTAGCAGTAGAGTCAGCTGGTTGCGGTCGTGCAACTTGAGCACGGGTGGTCACCAAAACCGGAGGAGAAACTTCATCACTCTCTTGAACCTTTGCTGGAACATGCTCAAAAATCGGATTATCCATTTCAGAGATACACACCTGGGGTTTGTCCTTGACGATCAGGTTGGTCGGTTGCAGGTCTTCTGCCAAGTCGTTGCCCAGGAGAAGTTGCACTCCAGGCATGGGAAAAGGCTTTTCCCTGACGGCGACTTGGACTTCACCGGTCACGAAGGGACAATCCAGGTGGACTCTGGCGAGAGGATAAGGAGTAGTAGCAGTGAGGTCAGTGATGAAGACAGTTTCTCCGGTGTAGGCGACGTTGGGCACAGCTGATTTCAAGACTATTGATTGAAGAGCCGCCGTGTCCCTCAAGATCTTAAGTCCAAAACGTCCCTCAGAATCTGAACCGTTGGTAGTGATAGTTCCAGGATACAGATGTTTACTGAAGAGAGAAAGATCATTAACATGAACACCAACATTCATTACAGGCTTACCGGACTTAGGAGGAGTCTGTTTGGGTTTGGTGGATTCAGTGTTACCTTTATATGGAGACTTACCACATTTTTCTATGGTATGTCCATAGAGTCTACAATACTTACAGTACAGTTGCGAGGTACCTTGATCGGGGCTCACTTTCTCGTAACTGTACCAAGACTTCTTACTGGTAGGTGGTTCTGGTGTCAGCCGGTGGATGAGGCTGTAAGTGTCAGCCGACTTCGCACATTTTACTACGTCTGTCTCTTCTTTGTCTGCTAAATATAAACGGACAGGAGGAGGTACACGCCTCAAGAATTCTTCAACTAGTATAAGGTTGACGAGTTCTGGAAAAGTAGAGACGTGCTGCTTCCAGCTATTTCATAAAATATCTCCGTTTGGTTTTGGCAAATTCGAAAAAGGTGGTGGTACTTGCCTTCATGTAATCACGGAATTTCCGTCGATAGCTTTCGGTGGAGAGAAGGTAGGCGTCCAACACGGCTTGCTTCAGGGTCGGGTAGTCATTCTCAGACGCCAAAGTACTGAGTGTGACTGCTGCTCTACCTGTAAGATGTACTCGGAGAAGGGTAGCCCATTGGTCGGTAGGCCAACTAAGTTGATTAGCAAGGGTCTCAAAGGTTGTAAAAAAGACGTCAACCTCCGATTCTACGAACGGTGGCATTAACTTACTTGCATGGGAGACATTGAAACTTGGAGGAAGACTGGCTATAGCTTGCTGGCGTTGAGCTTGGTGTGTAGTGTCCAACGTGAGTTCTTTTTGACGACATTCTAGAGCCAGATCCGCTTGCTGTTTTTCATGCTCGCGTTGCATCTCCAGGTGACGTTGTTTCGCTTCAAGCTGTACTCGTTCACGCTCTCTGAATAGGACCAACTCACGTTCTTGCTGTCCTTGGAGTAGGAGGGCCTCTCACTTTCTTCTTTCCTCAGGGTAGCCTCCCGCTCCTTGATCCGGATTTCTTCTTTCTTGAGTTGTAGAGCTTCTTTCGCCAGGGCTGCCTCTCGTTCCTGTTCTTCCTTCCTGATGGCAGCCTCACGTTCCTGCTCTTCCTTCCTGATGGCAGCCTCACGCTCCCTGATTGCTGCTGCTTCCTGTTGTTGCTGTTTGGCGGCTTGCTGCTGCTCCTTCTCGAGCTTTGCGAGCTCGATTTTGAGTTTCATTGCCGTCAGATCATGCTTATCTGAAATAGTGTAATGTTCGTGAGTGTCAGAGTCCATAATCCCTTCATCCAAAAAGTGATCCAAGAGTATGTTATGTACTTCATGCTTGTTGGCTCCATGGGGAACATCTAGGTGATACTCATGTGCAAGGGTTATCAATTCGATCCTCTTGGCATGACGTAAGTTCCCTATTTCACCTGCTGGATCTGAACGGAAAGCTTGGATACGAAACATGGTGAAAATTTAGCAAATAAATGTGACACGAATATACTGTGGTGATATGGTGAATGTCAGAAACAGGAAAACGTGGCAACTGGTACCTATCCTGTGGGATTGTTAACAATTAAAGTTAATTCAAGATGGTAAATGATTAAGGTCGCAGGAAATCTTGTACCCGGTACTCACTGTGGGAGGATAAGGGCAAGAAAATCCTACTAATTAGTGAAACTGAGTTTCTAAAACAAATGAAACATTTAATGGTTCCAAAAGTGAATTAGGTAGTCCAAGAATGTAGGCATACCTTGCCGCGTCTAGGACATAAAGCAAGTTTTTCCCACTGAAATGAAATATGATACTTACAGAATTAGCGAACTTTGTGCTCTGAAAAAAGAAAGCCAATTCCCTACCTAAGTAAATATCATTTCTGACCGACGTGTAGGGGTGCGAGTGTCAACTGGTGACGAGAACTATTGGCGAGGTCCCAACTCGTCAATAAGAGTCCGTGCTAGAGGAACTATGGCCCTCTTTGTCCTCCTAGAGTCGGATTGCAGAAATTAGGTGCTATTGACCCGGAGACAGACCACAGTACCAGGGTACCTATATGATGATCTGCCGAAAATATGAGAAATATCCTAGGGACAAAAGGTGGTAAACACGGGTAATAACACGGAGGGAGAGACGACCAATTAAGAGTATGACTGAGGCCTACAGTCACCACGTAATCCAAAGTTGTCTCACACTCACCATATGCTACTCCCGGAATGCACAATACACAGCACCATATGAATAATAAAATTGATTATTGAAAATAGTGAAAAGCAAGGGTATTAAAGCCAAGTACGCTTACCACAATTACCAGTACCTGAGTGAAGCTCCTAGGACAGGCCCCCAAGTATATGTGACGGTAAAGTTTTGGAGTATGGTGTTCGGCAGTCTTCCAATGGCAGATGTCAATGCCTGGCAACATACACAGAAAAAAAAGAGTCTGCTTGCCTGATAGTCTGTGGTAAGGTAAGGAAAGACACACAAAACACGAAGTATAAACAATGAAATTTTAATTAATCAAGAAAACAAATTTAAATAAAGACAATTCCTTGCCTTGGCAAAGTGCAAATATAACAAGTGAAAAAACTGTAACATAAAAATGAATAAGAGACGGTTTACGTTAACAATAGTACAAAAATATAATACAAGTAATATAAATGGTGCTGGGAATATTAGCGCAAGCTAAGAACCGCTACTTGATACACGATTTATATCAATTAGCCGTTCACAGCCAAGAGCACAAGATATTCTGAGGAGGAAACTGCTGGCCGACCCCGACGTTGACTCGGCGAGGTGCGTTAGTGGTGCAGAGCTGGAGTGCTGTGGTCTCGTCCAGCCAATCAGAATGCAGGCAGGCCGACACTGGTAGTTGGCTAATTGAAGTACAGGCGACGAGCCGGCGGTGAGGAGTGTGGGGGGTGCAGGAGTGGGGGTATGAAGGTGTGTGTGCTGCCTTGACAAACGTTTTGCTACTGCTGAACGTATCTTGAATGTAGCATGAGACGTGACTACTGAAGGGAAGAGCAGGCTCAATCTCTCTTGAAAGAGATTATCGTCACACACTATAAACATACATTATAATTTTTTATCTTGTACATATGTTATACAAATTGTATCTAATATCATTACTAAATGTCATTGTATACATACCAGAAATCTTTTTTTCCTATTTTAGGGACATTTCATCTTCTATCTTCTTATTTCCAATTGGGTGCAATAATGTTTACACAAAATCACCGAGATAGTAAGAGTGACTCCTCCCTTTATAATATATATTTATAACCGGATCATTTTAAACTTATAATTGGAGAAATTTCATAATAACATAACTACTTGGAACACACTTCTAATAATATACCTCCATGAGGATTTTTAGCTCTTAAGACTAACTACGAATTAATACTTAAATTTTGGTATTTTGTGGACTATTCACGTTATTAAAATATGAATTATACGTTTAATATTAATCATATCTGTGACGTCACCACGAGGATTGAGTTACAACTATTTTTTTAGGCATCGTAACCGAGAGAAAATCTAACTCATTATATATTAAGTAAGCAAGTAATTATCAAAAGAAGGCACCAAACCGGGAAGGCTATGTAGCACCATCAAATGTGCAGAATAATCAGAGGGCGCTAAATATCACCAAGGATGCCAATACGAGAACAAAAACGCACAAGGCGAACGATATCAAAAGTATCCGAGTCACCAAGAATTCTATTGAGGGACAGGTGACCGCGAGGGTCGGTCAGAAAGCAAGACACACGCTCGTCCTGGAAGTCAGCACATTCAATAAGGACATGCACGACTGTAAGAGGGACAATGCAATTAGGACAATTAGGAGCAGGGAGGCGCTCCATCAAGTGACCATGGCTTAAGCGAGTATGGCCAATACGCATCCTCGCCAGAGCCGTTTTCTATTGCCGGTTACATTTGTAGGAGGACGGCCACGAGGAAAAACAACATTTAAGAGTACGTTGTTTGTTACCAGTAACAGACGACCAAGAAGCCTGCCAACGGGTAAGGACGGAGGAATGGATAACCGGGTAAAAGTCTGAATATGGAATGCCTTTACGAGATATGGGACAAGAGCGGAAAGTTTCCTTGGCAGCAGCATCCGCGCGCTCATTTAAAGACACCCTTATGGCTGGGAACCCAACAAAACTCAACCAACTTAAATTTACTGTGAACAAGAAACAGCCAATACTGTATCTCGACAACTACTGGATGAACCGGATTAAAGAATAGAAGACCCATGAGGGCACTACGAGAGTCAACAACAACTACAAAGGAAGACTGACAATACAGCAGGAGATGAAGAGCAGAGAGAATAGCATAAAGCTCCGCTGTAAAGATGCTAGTCTCCGGGGGAAAGCGACACGTATAAGTGCGATCAGGACAAACAACAGTAGTCAACACCTTCCGCAGACTTAAACCCATCGGTGAAGACAGAAATGGAGCGGGAGTGAGAAGAAAAGTGCTCAAGGAAAAGGCGTTTTAGAACCGTAGGAGGGGTAAAAGCTTTAGTGATACAGGTCAAGGAAGTACAAAACTGCGGAAGGGGGACTCTACACGGGGGCAAAGAAGGAACAACACGAGGAGAAACATTAGAAATACAAACGGAAAGAATCCTGTAAGCGCGATAACAGGACAGAAAGAGGGAGGTGGTGAAGAGGAACAGGAACCACAGGAAGGGTAAAAGTTAAAGCACGACAGAGGCGAGAGGAAGGATGTTGTAAGGACCGTACAAGATAGCGAAGACAGTAGCGATCACGGCGGTCCTGGAGAGACAGGAAGCCAGTGTCAATATACAAGCTAAGGACGGGAGTCGAACGAAACGTACCAGAACCGAGGCGCAACCCAGAATGGTGTAAAGTATCAAGACGGCGAAGAGTAAAAGGAGAAGCAGACGAGTAAGCAGGGCAACCATAATCGAGCTTAGACAGGACGAGAGAGGAATGTAAAGGAAGGAGTGCACGCCTATCCGCTCCCAAAGAAGTATGGGTCAATACCCGAAGGAGGGCAAGGGTCGTAGAGCACTCAACACGGAGGTAAGAGATATGGGGAGACTAAGACAAACGAGTGTTGAGGAATAACCCCAAAAAGCTTCGCAGAATCTTTGTACTCAAGGGGATGACCATAAAGTGACAAAGAGGGACGAAGAACAACCCACTTCCGTGTAAAAGTCATGGAACAAGTCTTAGTAGTAGAGAACTTTAAGCCATGATCGGTGGCCCAAGACGACACGGCATCAATCGCAAGGTGAAGCCGGCGTTGAAGGAGAGGCGAATCACCACCCTGACAGCAAAGGGTAAGATCATTGACAGAGAGCGGAGAAGACGCCTGAAGGAAGAGAGGAAAGAAGACCATTGAGGGCAACTAGAAAAAGTAGTGCTCAGAACACTACCTTGGGGCACACCTTCGTATTGCTGAAAAGAGGCAGAGAGAGTGGTACCAAGCCACACCCGAAAGGAACGACGAGAGAGGAAGCTGCTGAGAAAGAGGGTGATGATCACAAATACCAAAAGAATGAAGGTGGGAGAGAATATGATATCGCCAAGTTGTGTCGTAAGCCTTTTCCAGGTCAATAAAAACGGCAACAAAGGAGGTCTTCGCAGCAAAAGCAGTACGAATATAGACCTCCAAGTTCACCAGGACATCTGTCGTGCTGCGGCACTTGCAGAAACCAAATTGAGAAGAGGAGAGGAGTTGATAGTGTTCCAGGAACCACATCAGACGAACGTTAACCATACGTTCAAAGAGTTTGCAGACAACTTGTGAGGGCAGTTCCCAGAGACCCTGGTTTGTGAACAGGGAGGACAATGGCATCGAGCCAGTCCTCAGGGACTGACGACGACTTTCAGATCTGATTATACAGACTCGGTAAAAACAGAAACGTGCACGGAGGCAGATGGCGAAGCATCTCAATGAATACCATCGGAGCCCGCCACCGTAGAACCACAGAGGGCCAGGGCAGAACGAAGTTCAGAAAGAGAGAGAATGGATCATTATAGGGAAATCGAAGACGAGTGCAGAAATCTAAAGGACGAGACTCAAGGACAGGTTTACGAAGAAGGAAAGATTGGGGAAGATGAAGACTAGAGCTAACAGAAGTAAAGTGGGAACCCAGTTCGGTAGCGACCTGCAACGGGTCCGCCACAAGAGTACCATGGAGGTGAAGGACCGGTGAAACATCGGGAACGAATTTACCCGCTATCTTGCGGATACGCTTCCAGATCTGTGGCAGAGGAGTTTCGGACGTAATAGTGGAGACATAAGATGCCCAACATTCACGTTTAGCCTTACGGGATGGCCCTACGGGCCACCGCACTCGCCTTCCGAAAGAAAAGAATCGGCCGTCTTCCGACGGCGGTGTCTCTTCCAGGCTGCACGCTTACAGAGGACAGCCCGAGCACAGTCTGCATTCCACCAGGAAACGCACTTCCGTGGACCCCAAGTTGAAGAGCGAGGAATAGAGCGGAGGGCAGCATCAAAGACCGTCATGAAAAAGGAGGAGAGCGCGAGGGCGAGGTAGAAGGGAGAGGTCAGAGAGAACAGCGCTTAGGGTAAAGAGGTCCCAGTCCGCTTTCGCAAATTGCCACCTAGGGAAGGAGAGGGGAGGGGGAAAAGAGAAAAAGGTAACAGGGATAGGGAAATGGTCACTGCCAAGGAGGTCATCAAGAACCTGCCACGTGAAATCTAAGTAAAGAGAAGAAGAGCAAAGAGAAAGATCAAGACAGGAAAGGGTGCGAGTCTGAAAGTTCAAATGCGTGGGCTCACCAGAATTCACAAGAGACAGGGAAGAAGAGAGGATAAACGGCTCAAGAAGGCGACCCCGGGTTTTCGTCAGAACATCACCCCAAAGGAAATGACAATTGAAATCTCCCAGCAGGAGCACAGGCTCCGGCAAGGAGTCCAGTAATTGTTTCAGATCAGGAAGAGAAAGCGGGACACTCGGGTGGGGGGGGGAGATAAATGGAACAAACAGTGTACCATTTCCCTACAAAGATACGTGCAGCAGAACAATGGAGAGGTGAAGGAAAAAGTAAGGGGACAAAGGGAACATCAAAGCGAATCAAGAGAGCAGAAGAGCTAGGAGTCCCAGCAACAGCTGGGGGGGGGGGGGAGAAAGGCATAGCCACGAATACGACCAGGACGAGCACCGAGCATCGGCTCCTGGAGACAGACACAAAGGGGCGAAAACCGCGAAATCAGAAGTTGAAGTTCGAGGAAATTGGCGTAATAACCTCGAACGGTCCATTGAAGAATAGACATCGACGAGAAGAGAAAGGACAACAACAGAGAACAAGGAAGAAACAAAGGCGAAAGAGCAACACAGCACGTTAAAGAAGATCAGGGTCAGCAAAGTCAGGGTTAGGGGGCATGGGTAAAGTGAGAAAAGACGGAGGGAAGGAAGCGGGAGAACAGACCCGAGGTGGGCGGGCGGGGTCTGGAAGAGGGAGGAGGAGGAGACAATGGAGAGGAGCAGTTAAGGACAGCAGCAGGAAGAGGGGAGCGCACCTCAGCAAGGGCAACAACCGAGAGGGAAGCGGGGGCCAAAGAAACCTCCATAGTAGGAACAGGGGCGCAACCACCGAAACGGGAGGGGAAGGAGCAAGAGAGCCAGTAGTAGGGGCCGAGGAAGAGAGCGAAGCCTTCTTACCAGCTTCGGAGGAGGAAAGAGGAGCCAGGCTTACGCTTCTGACTTAGAGACCGGTGTCCCAGCAACTACGTACCGGGCAACGGATTCCAGCGTCTGAACAGAAGCTGAACGAGAGCACACACGGCGGCCATTAGGAGAGCGATGGACATCAGCCCGCACCAACAGGCGGCAGGGAGAGTCAATAGATGGATGAGAAGAATGGGAAGGAGGATCGGAGGGAGACAAGGAAGAAGACACAGGAGACATGACAGACAGTTTAGAAAAAAGGGGAACCCCAGACAGAGGACCAGGAGGGGGACCCTTCGGGACAGAACTCAAAGGAGCAGAAGAGGGGGCAGTGGGCGTATTAGGGTCCAAAGCCCTTAAACGGTTGCGAGTCTGAGGAAGGTGGGAAGGACGATGAGAGGAAGAGCGCAACACGCGAGCATAAGAGACGTTAGCATAAGGCGGGAGCCGGCGAACCTAGCGCCTCGCCTCAGGAAAACATAAACGCTCCCTGTGCTTCAAGGTGAGGACGGCTGCCTCAAACTTGTAATGGATACACGCACGGGAGAAGGTAGGATGGGCCTCACCGCAGTTGAGGCAGCGAGCTTGAGAAGTGCACTCCAACTTAGAGTGACCTTTGCCCCCACACAAAGGACAGAGAGAGTGAGTCCCAGAGCAGCGGAGAGCACCATGCCCAAACCTCCAGCATTTGTTACAGAGCCTAGGAGAAGGAATGTACTCCTGGACAGAGCACCTGGCACCAGCAAGAATGACAGAGGGTGGAAGGGTCCTACCATCAAAGGTAATCTTCACAACCCGAAGGGATTGGCGGCGATGACCACGAGGGGGACGAGTAAACGTGTCAACCCGGGGGACAGAATGGCTCTGGGCATCGAGGATATGCCGATTATCATCGTGGCAGTCCTGTAGATTCCGAACACCGGTCGCAACATGGGGCGGGAGGAGAACAGTGCCAACACTGGCATTCAACTGAGCGTTTTTTAAGACCCGAACAGGGGTCTCGCCAAGGCAGGATAAGGCAGCCAAGCAGAAAGCTGCATCCTGAGAAGGAGCAGCAATGACACGTGTACTGAGACGAGTAGGGTTGAAGGTGACAGAGGCATCCACGGAATCGACAAGATGTCGATGAAGGGAGAAATCGTCAGGAGGCGCAGAATCAAGAGGGAGATGATAAAAATATTTGGCCCACGAAGCGGGACCAAACAAGGCTTGACAGGCATCAGAACGGGAAGGAATGGAGCGAGTGCGGCCGTTTCGAGGACGGCGTTGAGAACCCCCAGAGAGAGCGCGGTTAAAAGGCATAGCAGTTACAACTAGAGATGGAGCCCTGCCAGGGGACGAAGTAGTCACCACTGGGGGCTTGGGGCTCGACCCAACCACAGAGGAGGTAGAGGAGCCGAGGGTAGTAGTCAGAGAGGCCAAAGGAGGAGCAAGGTCGGGCACAATTCAGCGGAGGCTACAGAGCCCGGTCTTCCAACCCGGACCGACTCGGGGGCTTGGTCGCCCACCCCACGAGCCTGAGAAGGTAAAGGAGGAACAGAACACAACATAGGTACGAACCATAAACATTCATTCACGAATGCCACAATTAGAGGCAGGACACCCAACAAGAAGCTATCGCAGATCATGCCGGGGCCTCCTAGGAGTGCGTCGTGATTATACACCCCACAAACGCCACCTTAAGAACCGTCAGTCCGTCGAGATTGGGTTTAGTGACGACAGAGGGATTGACAATGAAAAGTTCCCCTCGCTCTCGACGTTGGGTACTACAGTTCTACGGGTGCAAGAGTATGCCTCAAGCACCCGGGCGTCAAAATAGAAGAAGTCCAAAGGATTAACCAAAACACGCAAAAGGTCGGCAGGAAACGACAAGCAGATAGGAGAAGAGGGGGGAGAAAAACGTAACGGAAGGAAAAGGAAAAGTTGTTCAGCAAAATTTGAGGACAGCAGCAGCACAAGGCTACAAAAAGGACAGAGGACTGTCCCAAGGAGCATCACACTCCGGCAGCCGTCCACTAAGCCCCCCCTCACGGCATCAACGAGCTGAACGGGGAGAGGGTCATTATATATTAAACAAATCAATATGTTCGGTTCCAATTCGAATAAAACAGCCCAACTCCCAGTTTTATAACGATTTGTTCTCACATGAACTGCAGCGTGTGTGTGGAGCCATATTGTTTTGGTCGGCCATGAGAATGTGACTGTTTGGACGGCCATGAGAATTTGATGGTTTGGACGGCCAATCCTCATCAACAAAGCGATGAGTTTTTTTTTTAAATATTAATTTTAAAGTTTGGGGATGACATACGTATGATTTCTCTGATCATGGAAGCTCATATGATGAATACATCCTTAAATGTAACAATGACTTTCTTCCCTGCTGGGAATATAGTCTGTCATCCACACCTTTATTTATTTCAAACAGTCATCTGTCAGAAACAATTTAAATAAATTCAATGATATGGAAATGATATGGAAATATGATATGGAAAATATTTTCCAAGTTTAAAATATGTTCAGATTTGTAATTTTTCACAAATTACATTTAAAATTTGCAAAAATTAAAACAATGCACGAAAGTTTCTTTATCTTTCGCGAAAAAATTCAATAAATTTTGATCTTCAGTCAAGGATTCTAGGCACCCCCCTCCCCCCTGCACCTTGACTCTGCCTTGGATTTGCAACCTGTCATCGCAAATTCGTATAGTCAATATTGACTTAATAGTTACCTGCATAGGTGACATACTCAACATAATAGCTTCCCTTGAAAAGCTGCATAGAAAACACCGACCTTACCTAACCTACTTAGTATGTTAAAATAAGCATCTTATAGCTTCGTAATTACAATCGTTACTTAACCTATTATAGGTATAGGTTAGGTAATAATTATAATTAAGAAGCAATAAGATGCTTATCTTAACATACTAAGTAGGTTAGGTAAGGTCGGTGTTTTCTATGAAGATTTTCAAGGGAAACTTATGTTAAGTATGTCACCTATGCACTTATTTAGTAAGTCAATATTGACTATACGAATTTGCGAGGACGGGTTGGGATTTCCTACCTGGACAAGGATACTCAAACTATTACTGTCGAACTAAACAAGACAGTTAATAATGTGCATAAATTTTAAAAAGCAAAACGTTTTTGTGGAGTTACAAGCATGAGATCAGACAAATATGAATTCCCCCTCTTCCCCCCCCCCCGTTCCTTATCACTATTCCGATACAGTTATGTGATACAATATGTAGTTTTATGCGATTACTGAACATCAAAATACAAAAATATGAAGTCTTCCCAACACACAAATCCGGTCTGGTCTACTAAACATCTGTTCCATTTTCCTTAACTTTTCGTCAGCCTGTGATGGCAGCTGTGATTCAATTTTCTCGTTGCCCAAGATTCTACAAAAGCCTTTGGTAAAGTTTGCTATCAGGTTCTTGCCTCCCGTTGCTGCAAGTTTCCTATTCTTTTGAGTCTTTCTTTTTGCCTCTAAACACTATCTATATTGTATTGTTCCTTAGCCGTTATAATTTACAGTACCCTGTTATTTGTGCGTTAGGGGTTCTGAAGTCACTTTTGAGAGGACGGGCCAATACCGCAATTAAAATATAAAACCTGAAATAGATAATTTGTTAAATTGATAAAACCATATATGAGGATTATATGTCATCAAAGTATATAATTTTTTTTATATATAATGTTCTCTTGATAGCGTTTATGTATTACACATATACCTTCAATGAACTCAACACATTTAAAGCAGTGGAAAGTAGATGAATATTATTGAACTTTAATTTAATCAAGAATTTAGAAATGATTTTGAAGGTATCAGAAAAACATTAAATATAATTAAGGCAAAGCTATTAGGTAGAAATCAGTTCTCGGAAAGTTCATAATGTTCAAGATTTTCATCCAAAGCATCAAATATAGATTTTCTCGCTTTCCAACACCAAGATACATTCAAAAAGTCTGGATCCAAAGGCAGGTAATGATCAGAGACAAACAGCTTAACCCTAACTGGTCTCAGATTCCCAAACTCTCCAACTTCATCTGTTTCTTAAGAGTTTAAAATAGATACAATTTTAGCAAGGTTTCCCAGCTCCTCCTTTCCCAGGAAACATCCTGGACTATATCTTCAGCACTTCAGTAGTTTAATATCACATGGCGGAGCGTTCGACATCTCCCAGGAGGCCAGTAACGCAGCTTTCAGCAGCTCAATCATTTTTGGTGGTCGCTGGGGGGGGGGGGGGTGTTTTATGTAGTGTTTGTGTTGTCTTTCTCATCACTACCATCATGCCTGGTTTACCACCATCTTGTCCACCAGTCACCCACCATCATCTTGCCCACCTCTCACCACNCCTGGCCAGTAGTAGTCTTGTCGAATCCATGGTAAGTCTTGTTGAACCCATAGTGTGACAAAGCGCCGTGGGCCAGGTGTAGAATCGTGGCCGCAGCTGGTGGGATCACTAGTTGTTCAACATTTGCCCAATCGTCCTCGTCCTTCAGTTTACTGGGTCTATACCTGCGATAGAGTATTTCGTTCTCCATAAAGAACCCAGGAACACTGTCGGATTGGGTTTCAGCCTGAAAGATAATGGTGTCAATGTAAGATCATCTCTCTGTAACTTACGGAACTCCACCGCGGTCAGGTTAGGGGGTAGTTTCGAAGGGTCCTGAGGGACAGCGGTAGCAGTAGAGTCGGCTGGCTGTGGACGTGCAGCTTGAGCACGGGTGGTCACCATAACAGGAGGAGAACCTTCATCACTCTCTTGAACCTTTACTGGGAAATGTTCAAAAATCGGGTTATCCACCACAGAGTTGCTTACCTTGGATATGTCCTTGACGATCAGGTTGTTTGGTTGTTGGTCTTCTGCCAAGTCGTTGCCCAGGAGAAGTTGCACTCCAGGCATGGGAAAAGGCTTTTCCCTGACGGCGACTTGGACTTCACCGGTCACGAAGGGACAATCCAGGTAAACTCGGGCAAGTGGATAAGGAGTTGTAGCAGTAAGGTCAGTGATGAACACAGTCTCTCCTGTGTAGGCGACGTTGGGCACAGCCGATTTCAAAACGATCGATTGTAGAGCCGCTGTGTCCCTTAGGATCTTAAGTCCGAAACGTCCCTCTGAATCTGAACCGTGGGTAGAGATAGTTCCTGGATAGAGATGCTTGGTAAAGAGAGAGAGATCATTAGCATGAACACCAACATTCATTACAGGCTTACCGGACTTAGGGTGAGTAGTTTTAGACTTAGGGGGTTCGACATTACCTTTAGATTGGGACTTACTACATTTGTCAATGGAGTGTCCATATAATCTACAATACCTGCAGTACAGTTGAGAGGTACCTTGATCTGGGCTCGCTTTCTCGTAACTGTACCAAGACTTCTTGCTGGTAGGATCTGGAGTCAGCCGGTGGATGAGGCTGTAAGTGTCAGCTGACTTCGCACACTTCACTAATTCCGTCTCTTCCTTGTCTGCTAAGTATAGGCGGACAGGAGGAGGTACACGTCTCAAAAATTCTTCAACCAGTATGAGGTTGACAAGTTCTGAAAAAGTAGAGACATGTGCTGCCTCCAGCCATTTCATGAAATATCTTTGTTTGGTGTTAGCAAATTCTAAGAAGGTGGTGGTACTTGCCTTGACGTAGTCACGAAACTTTCGTCGATAGCTTTCGGTGGAGAGAAGGTAGGCGTCCAACACAGCTTGTTTCAGGGTGGTGTAGTCGTTTTCCGAAGCCAAAGTGCTGAGTGTGACTGCTGCTCTACCTGTTAAATGTACTCTGAGAAGGTAGCCCATTGGTCGTCAGGCCAATTAAGTTGAACAGCAAGGGTCTCAAAAGTGGTAAAGAACACATCAACCTCCGTTTCGAGGAACGGGGGCATTAACTTACTTGCATGGGAGATATTGAAACTGGGAGGAAGACTAGCTGCCGCTTGTTGGAGTTGAGCTTGGTGTGCAGCGTCCCTCGTGAGTTCTCGGTCACGACATTCTAGCATTGCTTCTGCCTGTCGTGGTCGTGTCCGCGTTGTATCTCGAGTCGCTGTTTGTATAAGGCCAACTCACGTTCACTTTCGTCCTTCTTCCAGGGCAGCTTCTGCGCTCTCTGCTTGCAGCTGCTTCTTGTTGTTGCTGTAGCTCGATCTTGGCAAGTTCCAATTTGAGCTTTATCGCTCTCAAGTCATCTTTATCTGAAATAATGTGCTGTTCATGGGTAGAAGAATCTATAATATCTTCCTCAGCAAGGTGATCCAGTATCATATTATTAATGGTAAATTTGTTGGCTCCATCAGGAACTTCTAAGTGATACTCATGTGCAAGAGTTAACAAATCGACCCTCTTAGCGTGACGTAAGGTCCCTATTTCACTTTCTGGATCTGCTTTGAAAACTTGTAAGCGGAACATGGTGAAAATATAGCAAAACAAAGGAGATGAATATAGTGAGAATATGGCGAGTGTCAAAACAGGAAACGTGGCAACTGATACCTATCCTGTGGGGAATTATTAATAATTAAAGTAAATTCAAGATGGTAAATGAATAAGGTCGCAGGAAATCTTGTACCTGGTACTCACTATGGGAGGATAAAGGCAAGAAAATCCTACTAATTAGTGAAAACTAATTTTAAAATACAAGTGAAACACTAAATGGCTTCAAAATGAGGTAGTCCAAAAAATGTAGTCATACCTTGCCAAGTCACTATAGAACATAAGCAATGGTACCCACTGAAATTGAATATGGTATTTACAGAATTAGCGAACTTTTGTGCTCAAAGAAAGAACGCCAATTCCCTACCTTAGGTAAATACCATCAGTCTGACCGACGAGTAGGGTGCGAGTGTCAACTGGTGACGAGAACTATCGGCGAGGTCCCAATTCGCCAATAATAGTTCGTGCTAGAGGATCTAAAGCCCTCTTTTTCCTCCTAGAGTCGGATTGCAGGACTTGGGTGCTATTGACCCGGAGACAGACCACAGTACCAGGGTACCTATGTGATAATCTGTCAAAAAGTGAGAAATATTGGGGGACAAAGATGTTAAACACGGAGGATAACACGGAAGGGGGAACGACCAATTAAGAGTATGACTGCGGCCTACAGTCACCACGTAATCCAAAGTTGTCTCACTCTCACCATATGCTATTCCCGTAATGTACAATATACACAGCACCATATAAAATAAAGAATGATTAATGTGAATAATGGAAGCAAGGGAAAAGAGCCAAGTGCGCTTACCACAATTACCAATACCTGAGTGAAGCTCCGTGGACAGATCTCCATTTAATAGTGACTCCGTGGACAGAACTCCATTTAATAGTGGCTCCGTGGACAGCCCCCATTTATATGTGACGGTAACGAGTTGGAAATGGTGGTCGGCAGTCTTCCAACTAGCAGGTGTCAGTGCTGGGCCACATATAATATATAAAAAAAGAAAAGGAAAAAAAGAGAAAAAAAAAAAAGAATGACTGCGTGATTTGGTAATCTGTGGTAAGGTTGGAAAGACTAAAAGCAATAATAAAAAATATGGATTTTAATAACAATAAAAACACAAATTGAAATAAATGCAAAATCTTGGCTTACTGGCAAAAATAATAAACAATATAAACATGAAATAGATTACGTTAATGGGGAGGAGAATTGATATACAAAAGTAAGTAAATATGAATGCTGGAATATATGCACTAACTATGAACCTCTATTTGACCACACAGAGTGAGTCACTTAGGAGTTCACAGCTTGCGAGCACACAATATTCTGGCTGGCAGAAACGCAAGGGACTCCAACAATAACTGGTGAGGTCTTGTGATTGGCGGGAGCCGGAGTGGAGTGTTGGTTGGCGGCCAATGAGGAAGCTGGATGGCCGCAGTCGCTAGTTAGGCCTTGAGAGGTCGGCGCGCGTCGACCAGGTGCAGCAGTGGGGGGGAAGGAGGGAGTTGCTGGTACGTGTGCTAATATATACGTTTAGCCACTACAAAACGTATCTTGTAGATTGATGAGGACAGGCGTGATTCGCAGAAATAGCAGGCTAAATCTCTGATAAGAGATTATCGTCACAATATATATATATATATATATATATATATATATATATATATATATATAATATATATATATATATATATATATATATATATATATATATAATATATATATATATAAGATATTAGAAGATATATATATAATATATATAAATATTATATTTCTTAGTCCTAAGGGATAAATACTTTAATATTGCTTGTGCCAATCATGTGTTTCACTGGTGATCCCCTCTATATTACAGCAATGTTCAATGACCCTAGACTGAAAGGTTTGCTGCTGTACAGGGTTACGAGCCGTGACGAACGATCTGGTAACATAGTTATGGGGGCCTGTGCCGGGAAATATTTTTCCCACTTAAACTTAACTGTGCTAATCTAACCTTGCCTTCCTAGGTACCAGTGTCTTGTGTGTTTTCTGCTATTAACTATTCCATGTGCCATGCAAGCCTTCCTGTGTGTCAAGTAACAACGTTTCACGATTTTGAGGTAAGTCATCCTATAACTTTTGTTTGTGCAGTGAGGCCAAGCGAATTTTCAGTGTGGTGAAAATTTTACAGTGAAGTGCAGTGCCAGTGTGTTATTATTATTATTGTGAATCAAGTGCCAAGTGTTAATCACGATGGAGGATCAAGTGTTGTTGTTGTTGGCTCAACCAAACTTTGAGGGAATTAAAAACCTAACAAAGTCTGCGTTAGTAAATATGGCCAGTAAGCTAGAATTAACCGCCAGAAATAGCATGACTAAGGCACAAATTCTGAGAGTCATAGTGACACATTTTGTTGAGAACCAAGAATTAGGAGAAGAATGTCTGGAGGAAGTTAGAGAAGAGTCAAGTGATCAAATTGCTTTAAGGCGTCTTGAGTTAGATGCACAAGTAACGTATGCTAAACTTGAGGCTCAAGAAAAGCCAACGAATTTGCAAGACAACAGAAATTATTAGAGATTGAGGCTCAAAAGCAACAGACATTATTAGAGCTTGAGACTAAACGTTTAGAAGTTGAGGCACAAAAACAGAGAGTTTTAATTGAGTTGCAACTGGAAGCAACCCGGAAGCAACAAGCCGAAGAACACACTAAACAATTAGAGATTCAACAACAAATGGCTGACACTAATTTCAGGCTTGAAACACAGCGTATGGAAGCTGGGCATGGAAATTCTAGTAATGTTTCAATTAATAATGATAATAATCCCATAAGGATGAGTAAATATATAGAATTACCCAAGTTTAATGAGGAGGATCCTGAGGTTTTCTTTGCACATTTTAATAAGATTGCCATCAGTATGAACTGGCCAAGGGATCAATGGGTAGCAATTATGCAGTCTCAATTTAAGGGGCGTAGTCAGGAGGTTTTTACATCCCTACCTGACGCTCATAGTTTTGATTATGAATTTGTAAAGAAAAGCATCTTAAATGCTTATCAATTAAATCCAGAGGCACACAGGCAAAAATTTAGAAACCTAAGGAGGGTAAGTGATCAGACAATAGCTGATTTTACTCGTCAAAAGACGAAATATTGCACCAGATGGTTAAAGTCACTTTCAGTCACAGAGTTTGATGCTTTAAAGAATCTTCTTATCATGGAAGAAGTATTGTCTTGTCTCCCAGACAAATTGTCTACTTTATGGCAGAACAAAAGAATGTAACAGACATTTATGAGCTGTCAAAGCTCGCTGATGAGCATGAGTTGTTGACTAAGGCCCAGTTTACGGCCACTTCACCTAAGTTTAATCGTAAAGTAAATCATAATGCTCACAGAACTCCTTATCAGAATCCCTCCAGTCCTAATGCTCCAGTTACTCCCATGAGCTCTTTTCTTACAAAACCTAATCCTGCTACTTCATTGTCAGGAATGTCAAATATTAATAAGGTTAATTCTAAACCTACAGTTGGTTCTACAGGTGTGTCCACTGTAAGGTCCTGTTCCCATTGTAAGAAAAAAGGCCATGGAATTAATTCCTGTTTTATCTTGCACCCTGAGTTACGACCAACTGGTCTCATTTATTGTAGAGGTGTGCAAAATAAATTTACTAATAAACATGTAACTGTAAACCCCAATTGGGTGAAACAGTATTCTCCATATATGTCTTCAGGTGAAGTTTTGTGTGTTGATGAAAAGTGGAAGCCGGTGAATATTCTTCGTGATACTGGTGCTTCCCAAACCTAAATCTCATCTAGTATACTTTCTAATGTTGAAAAGAGAGATACTGGAAAATTTGTTGTTCTTCAGAGTGTTGCAGGATGTCAAACTGTACCTCTGATAAATATTACTTTAAGATCCACCATTACACCGAGTTTATGCACTGTGGGTGTTTGTACACAGTTGCCCATCCCAGGTGTGGATGTTATATTGGGTAATGATGTGGCCATAAATCATGTTGTGGGTGAGAATGATCCCCGTTTGTGTAAACAGCCAGTTGCAGATCATGTTTATCCTGCCTGTGCTGAAGTTAGTTCTATGAATGAACCTGTTGTAGTAGATGGTGTTGTCCATCCTACCTGTGCTGATGTCAGTACTATTATAAATCCAGTTGTCAGTTCTGTTGTTACTCAAGCATTTGTTCCAGTAACCAGTACCCCTTCAGTGGAGAAGTGGGATGTGGTTGTTCCAGATTCCTGTGTGGCCGATTTAGTTGTTGAGAGTAAGCCTGATGCTATGACTCTGCTTTATTCCAATAAATTGGGAAAGGATGTCCATGTACCAGTGTCTTGTCCGCTCACTACGAACGTTGTGCCAGGAGTTGAGAGAAACTTAAAAGCCACGACTCTGTTGTATTCTAGCCAAGTGAATGGTTTAAGACAAGATGTCGGGTTGGCAGAAGTATTCCCGCTCACTCCAAGTTTAGAATCAGTTGTCGAGAGTAAGTCTGTTGTAGAGGCCCCGCCTCACCCTAGTCAAGTTGATAGTATAGGGGAGGAGGTCAAATTACCTGTTACTTGCCCGCTCGCTTCAGATTCCTTTAATTTATGTGCATTGAGTAGAACTGACCCTAAGATTTCAGAGAGAAGCAAGGAGACAGTCTGTACTGTAGATCCAGTTCTGGAGAGTGTGGGAAATCAGCCCGAGGATCAGCTTCTGTCGAGTAGATGGAGACCCATTGAGCCTCCCTCTTCAGTTGTCTGTGAGGCTGTGACCCCACTTGGTAGTTTTATTGATTGTGAGCAGACAGTACTCCAAGCAGCTCCAGATGTCATGGGAGGAACTTTTGGTAAAACCATTGAGAGTGTAAAGTATCATTCGGATCTAAGTTGCAGAGAGTTGTGGGTTGTGATTTTATTCCATGTGGAGTAAGTATTTCTCATTGTGTAAATTGAGTCAGAGTGTGTGTAGAATGTTGAAATCTACTTTTATTCTGCAGGAGCCATTCTCTTGTGAAGTAATGGACTGTGGGACATCTTTGTCCAGCCTTGTGGTTGAGCAGAGAGAGTTTACTCAAGTAGGTTGTGCATCCAGTTGTTCTGAGGAAGTGGTGAGTTATACTAGAGCAGTGTCTCTATATTCAGATCCAGTTTATTTTGATGCAAGAGTAGTGAACAACGTGTATGTTCCACTCAAGTGTGGGGTTGACTTTCAGAGTCATATTGGTGGTAAAGGATTTAATCATACTTGGGAGCAGGTGTTTGAGGCTCCAGGTGTGTATTTCAAGTTGGGGGATAAGGTTATCCTAGATTGTGTTAATAACTGTGAAGGGTTACAGATTGTCCTTGGGTGTTTCCCAGGTAATCTGCTGTGCGTCTTCAAGATGTTAAGACCCTTAAACCTCTTGGTTGATTGTTTGTCATCAGACGTAAATCACTTGGGAAGTGATGGTGAGGGTTGTCAAGTTTTCGGCATGTTCTTGTTAGTCTTTTGGAAGACTAGATGGTTGATGAAAGTGTGTGTTGTGTTCAAGTTCACCCTCAGCAATTGTGAACTTGTCTTCAGAGTCATGATTGAGATATGGTGCCTAGGCATATGCCTGTGCAAGGTAGTCTTTGCACTTTTCTTTGGTTGTATTTCTTGGTTTCAAGGCCAAAGGTTTGCTAAGTCGGTGTGTTGTGTTGCTGAAGGTTCTATGAATTGGGAAATATTATACATAATTGTGAAGTTTAATGCTAATTTCTCTAATTTTAGTATCCATTGGGCGAGAGTATGTGTTCCACAGAGGATCAAGAGTGATGAGGAGCAGATGCTTTTGTCAGAGCATTCCCAGGAGAAGTCCCACATCTACTTTACATCCAGTCAGCTTCAATCAAGCAGTTCAGCTCATGGAAAATGGAGTCTGTCTTGGAAAATTCCACCATGTAGAAAATGGATCATATTGAAATATGAGACTGATCTCGGAGAAATAGTAGAAAAAGATGTAGAGAATAATTGCGGTGATGTCTGTGTGAAAGCAGCTACCTTTATTGACAATTCTATTCATGCTGATGATGACAATGTTGTTGATATGTGTGTGAAATATGATCTGAAACAAAGTGGAATAAATGAGATAGTACCCTGGAGAGATAAATTTGCATACTCCAGTGAAACCTATGTAAACAATAGTCATAAGACTGAAATTTCTGAGTTTCGTGTAAGAATATATTTGGAGTGTTTTCATTTTTGTCCAGGAATGTATCCTTATTGCTTTTATATGTTTGGTGAAATTAATACCATAAATCAAGTGTCACATGATTTTTCTTTAAGAAAAAATGCCATTGATCTTCAATCTGTTGCATTTTTTTTCTTGGAGGTGGAAGTGTTACGTACCTCTATAAGCTACGTAATTAAATACATTAATTTGTACTTATATATATGCCTTGTTTTATCTGATTATATGTACATCTAAATATTCTGTACTTATATGTAAGATATGTGTGCCTGATTTATATGTTGAATTAAGCCTAACTTTTCCACCCGTGGGAACGAGTAATGGCTCTTTGTTGTTTCACGGTTGATTTCGTGGGAAAGTGGTTTTATGTATGATCATCCGTAGGAAACACTGATGGGAACTCTGTAATTGTTGAGCATTGGGGGGCAAGATTCCGTGAGAACCTTTTAGTCCTGATGGAGGGGGAGCGTTGCCTAATATTTCCCTTAGTTATTTTATTTTAATTACTGCATGTATTATTAATTACCTTATTTTTGTTATGCATGTTATTCTGACCATTTACTAAGTTACTTTAAGGTTACTCTTGTCACATTATTTTGCTCCATGTAAGTTTAATTAAATAATGTTAGGTTGGCAATTTTCCGCGGGGCAGAAGCAATGTTTTTTACTCCCGCAGTTTTAGGAGTCAGTAACTCGTCTGGGGCAGGAGAGCTAACATCTGTGGAGCTAAGTCTGTTATAGTAGTTTTGCCATACATATATTTTATAAGGGAGACAATACTGTTAATTGTTTTATATATCATTTTGTCCATCTGTGTTTATGAAAATAATACTACTGATTATATTGTTTAAATATATATATATTAATATTATTTATATTTCTTAGTCCTAAGGGATAAATACTTTAATTATTGCTTGTGCCAATCATGTGGTTACACTGGTGATCCGCTCTATATTACAGCAATGTTACAATGACCCTAGACTGAAAGGTTTGCTGCTGTACAGGGTTACGAGCCGTGACGAACGATCTGGTAACAAGGTCCCTCGATTGTTTCAAGCATGGGTTGGACATGTATATGAGTGAGATTGGGTGGTTATAAATAGGAGCTGCCTCGTATGGGCCAATAGGCCTTCTGCAGTTGCCTATGTTCTTATGTATAACCAAACTCAATTACGGGCGCACCACAGCTCGTGCTACATGGACACTTCGTCCTGAGTAGCTAAATCTTTAACAACAACAACAACGGCACAGAGCTTTTAACTGCACTTGGTCTCTACATTGTTGACTAATACACTTGTATTCTGTTCAACAGAAAACTGAGTATCCAGCGTCCTATTTTAATAAACCAGCGGTTATTCCCTTTGACCTAATTTTGTGTGTTCAGGTAAGGTAAGCTATCACTCCATGGTCACATTTATCGAATGCCTTTGCGATGTCCGGGTATACATCTGCATTATGTTTTTCTTCTAATGCCTCAGTGACTTTGTCGTAGTGGTCAAGTAGCTGTGAGAGGCACGATCTTCCCGCTCTAAATCCATGTTGGCCTTTGTTGTGAATATCATTGGTCTCCATGAAACTGGTGACCCGACTAATCTCTCAAACACTTATTATGTGGGACGTTAGTGCAACTCGTCTAATTCTTTGCAAATGCTTATCTCTCTCCTTTTCCTTTCCCCATTTTCTTTCTTTTTCATACCATCTCCCCATTCATGACCATCCCTTAAGAACATAAAAACTTAAGAACAAAGGTAACTGCAGAAGGCCTATTGGCCCATACGAGGCAGCTCGTATTTATAACCACCCAATCCCACTCATATACATGTCCAACCCTCGCTTGAAACAATCGAGGGATCCCACCTCCACCACGTTACGCGGTAATTGGTTCCACATATCAACAACCCTGTTACTGAACCAGTACTTACCGAAGTCTTTCCTAAATCTAAACCTATCTTTGAGGTATTTAGACAGAACGTTTTGTGCCAGAGATAGGGGGAACAGATTAAGAGCTTGCTATCCGGGAGCTGGAATTGGTGATATTGTTGGAAACATGAAAGATATTATGACGGGAAATGGGAGCAAACCCATTATTTGTATTTGTGTAGGGGGTAATGATGTTGGGAGAGTTAGAAGTGAGGAACTAATACTGAAATTCAAGACAGCAATAGAATTAGTTAGGAGCAAGGGAGGAATCCCGATCATATGTGGCATTCTTCCAAGAAAGGGAGTGGGAAATGAATGGATGTCGAGGGCACTTGGTGTCAATTGCAGGCTGGAAAGATATTGTAAATCTAATGCAATATCTTAATAGACAACTGGGAACACTTCTATGGAAGAAATGAAATGTATGCTCGGGATGGGGTGCATCTATCGAGAGCTGGGGTTGTTGCTGTTGCAAACTCGTTGGAAGAAGTGGTTAGAGGTGTTTGTTTGGGTTTAAACTGTTAGTAGATAGAGGTATGGGAATTGATTTGGAGGAAGGATGTAACAAAAGTATGTGTTTGCGGGAGAAAGGAATTGGCAAAATGATCAGGGAAAGAGAAGGGCCTCAAAATAAAAAATCACTTAGGGTATATTACACAAACAGTAGAAGTCTAAGAAATAAAATTAACGAATTAAATGCTCTTGTTTGCACAGAAAAAATAGATATTATTGCACTTACCGAAACGTGGATGAATGTTGATAATAGAGAACTATTAGCCGAATATCAAATAAATGGATTTAAACTATTTCACACAGATAGATATATTAGACGAGGTGGTGGAGTAGCCATATACGTTAGGGACAATTTGAAATGTAGTCTCAAAGAGGGAATCAAAACTGAGCCACACACAGAAACTATTTGGATAGAATTAAACGAAAAAGCAAATAATATTATAATAGGAGTTATATATAGGCCACCAAATTTAGACAGAATGGAAGCAAAGCATCTATGGGATGAAATATCTAGGGCATCTAGATCTAACAGTATTTATGTCATGGGTGACTTTAATTTGAGTGGAATAAACTGGTTGAACAAAACAGGGAATAGTGAAGCAGAAGATTTTCTAGAATTAATTGACGATTGCTTTCTTACGCAACACATTAAGGAACCAACACGGGAAAATAATATTTTAGATTTAGTGTTAACTAACAGGGAAACACAAATTAATGACATCGAAATTCTTTGGAGGAGGAGGTAAGGCAGCTTCAGCAACGACAGGATGAAGCAAAGGAGGAGACCGGCATTAGGGAGACCCCGTCTTGGCATATTGTAAAAGACAGGGGTCTTAAGAAGACCTTGGCTAAAAAGACACCTAATACCATAAAGATTACAAACGCATTTGATGTGTTGGAGGACGAGTGCTGTGATGAACCTATGATTCAGCGTGGAGGTAAGGGCATAGCGGCGAGGAACATTGAAGCGCGGGTCCCTCAAAGTGCCCCAAGAGAAAAGGGAGGATCGAAGCGAATTTTGGTTGTGGGAGATTCCCAGGTGACGTATTTGGACAGAACGTTTTGTGCCAGAGATAAAGGGAACAGATTAAGGGTTTGCTATCCTGGAGCTGGTATTGGTGATATTGTTGGAAACATGAAAGATATTATGACGGGAAATGGGAACAAACCCATTATTTGTATTAGTGCAGGGGGTAATGATGTTGGGAGAGTTAGAAGTGAGGAACTAATACAGAAATTCAAGACAGCAATAGAATTAGTTAGGAGCAAGGGAGGAATCCCGATCATATGTGGCATTCTTCCAAGAAAGGGAGTGGGAAATGAATGGATGTCGAGGGCACTTGGTGTCAATTGCAGGCTGGAAAGATATTGTAAATCTAATGCAATATCTTAATAGACAACTGGGAACACTTCTATGGAAGAAATGAAATGTATGCTCGGGATGGGGTGCATCTATCGAGAGCTGGGGTTGTTGCTGTTGCAAACTCGTTGGAAGAAGTGGTTAGAGGTGTTTGTTTGGGTTTAAACTGTTAGTAGATAGAGGTATGGGAATTGATTTCGAGGAAGGATGTAATAAAAGTATGTGTTTGCGGGAAAAAGGAATTGGCAAAATGATCAGGGAAAGAGAAGGGCCTCAAAATAACAATTCACTTAGGGTATATTACACAAACATTAGAAGTCTAAGAAATAAAATTAACGAATTAAATGCTCTTGTCTGCACAGAAAAAATAGATATTATTGCACTCACCGAAACGTGGATGAATGTTGATAATAGAGAACTATTAGCTGAATATCAAATAAATGGATTTAAACTATTTCACACAGATAGATATATTAGACGAGGTGGTGGAGTAGCCATATACGTTAGGGACAATTTGAAATGTAGTCTCAAAGAGGGAATCAAAACTGAGCCACACACAGAAACTATTTGGATAGAATTAAACGAAAAAGCAAATAATATTATATTAGGAGTTATATATAGGCCACCAAATTTAGACAGAATGGCAGCAAAGCATCTATGGGATGAAATATCTAGGGCATCTAGATCTAACAGTATTTATGTCATGGGTGACTTTAATTTTAGTGGAATAAACTGGTTGAACAAAACAGGGAATAGTGAAGCAGAAGATTTTCTAGAATTAATTGACGATTGCTTTCTTACGCAACACATTAAGGAACCAACACGGGAAAATAATATTTTAGATTTAGTGTTAACTAACAGGGAAACACAAATTAATGACATCGAAATAGGGAGTGAGCTAGGGAACAGTGATCACAAAGAAATCAGATTTAGCATAGAATGGAATAGACCTGTAGGAGAAAATTCTGTTAAAGTGCCAGATTTTCGAAAAGCTGATTTTAATAGCCTAAGAAATTTTTTGGGTCAAATTGATTGGAAAGTCTTGGGTATGGGGTGTGGGCCGGACTTGGAGCGAGACATGAACCCATGATAGGTGATGTAAATGGGGATGTCGATGTGGATTCAATATATAACTTATTTAAAAATATTCTAAACAAAGCACAGGAACGTAGTATACCACAGAAAATTGAATAGATCGATACTAATGACCCAAAGTTGGTAATAACAAAGAATTTGAAAAACCTTATAGGTCAAAAGAGAGCTTGGTACAAAAGGATTAAAATGGGGAGGTCACTTTAGAACAGGAATTCGTTCAACTTAAAAATGTTAAAAAAAGAGATAAGGAAAGCAAAAAGAAACTATGAAGTTCGTATAGCAGGGCAAGCAAGACAAATCCTAAAGGGTTTTTTCAGTTATATCGAACTAAGACTAGGGAAAGGATAGGCCCATTAAAAACTGAGACAGGTCAAATAACAGATAGTGATGAAGAGATGAGTAGTATTTTTAATAAATATTTTGTACTGTATTTACTAAAGAGGAACTTAACAATATGCCTTCAGCCCAACAAGTCTATGTGTGGGGACGAGGACAGGTTGACGAGTTTAGCAGTTACCAGGGAGGATGTTCTTAAACAAATAGTAAAACTCAAACCAAACAAATCCCCAGGGCCGGATGAAGTGTTTGCCAGAGTGCTGAAAGAATGCAAAGAGGAGCTTTGTGACCCACTGTCAATCATATTTAATAAATCAATAGAGTCAGGCAGAGTGCCAGAGTTTTGGAAAGTTGCTAATGTGATACCAGTTTTTAAGAAAGGAGATAGATCACTTGCGTCTAACTATCGACCAATTAGCCTAACGTCTATTGTGGGAAAGTTACTCGAATCTATAATAGCAAATAAAATTCGTCTTCATCTTGAAAAACATAAATTAATAATTGAGTCGCAACATGGTTTTATAAATGGCCGTTCATGTTTAACAAATTTGTTATCTTTTTATTCTAGCATAGTTGAGGCAGTTGATAGTGGTAAGGATTGTGATGTTGTGTACCTTGACTTTAGCAAAGCTTTCGATACAGTGCCACATGAAAGACTGATTAAAAAGATAGAGGCTCATGGTATTGGTGGTGCTATATTAAGCTGGATTAGGGCATGGCTATACCAAGGAAACAGAGAGTTAGTATAAATGGAGTCAAGTCAGAGTGGGAAATGTTGTAAGTGGAGTGCCTCAAGGCTCTGTCTTGGGACCTCTGTTGTTTATAATATATATAAATGATTTAGATTCGGGTTTGAACATAAGAACATAAGAACATAAGAACAAAGGCAACTGCAGAAGGCCTATTGGCCCATACGAGGCAGCTCCTATTTATAACCACCCAATCCCACTCATATACATGTCCAACCCATGCTTGAAACAATCGAGGGACCCCACCTCCACAATGTTACGCGGCAATTGGTTCCACAAATCAACAACCCTGTTACTGAACCAGTATTTACCCAAGTCTTTCCTAAATCTAAACTTATCCAATTTATACCCATTGTTTCGCGTTCTGTCCTGTGTTGATACTTTCAATACCCTATTAATATCCCCTTTGTTATGTCCATTCATCCACTTGTAAACCTCTATCATGTCACCCCTAACTCTTCGCCTTTCCAGTGAATGCAAATTAAGCTTTGTTAATCTTTCTTCATATGAAAGATTTCTAATTTGGGGAATTAACTTAGTCATCCTACGCTGGACACGTTCAAGTGAATTTATATCCATTCTATAATATGGCGACCAAAACTGAACTGCATAATCTAAATGGGGCCTAACCAGAGCAAGATATAGCTTGAGAACCACACCAGGTGTCTTGTTACTTACGCTGCGATTAATAAATCCGAGTGTCCTATTTGCCTTATTACGAACATTTATGCATTGATCCTTTTGTTTTAAATTCTTACTAATTATAACTCCCAGATCCCTTTCGCAATCCGACTTCGCAATCTCAACACCATCTAGCTCGTATCTTGTAACTCTATCATCATTACCTAGCCTCAGAACTTTACATTTATCAGCATTAAACTGCATCTGCCAGTCCTTTGACCATTTCAAAACCCTATCTAGATCAACTTGAAGTGATAGTGAGTCCTCCTCCGAATTAATTTCCCTACCGATTTTCGTATCATCGGCAAATTTGCAAATGTTGCTACTCAAACCTGAATCTAAATCATTTATATATATTATAAACAACAGAGGTCCCAAGACAGAGCCTTGAGGCACTCCACTTACAACATTTTCCCACTCTGACTTGACTCCATTTATACTAACTCTCTGTTTCCTTTGGTATAGCCATGCCCTAATCCAGCTTAATATAGCACCCCCAATACCATGAGCCTCTATCTTTTTAATCAGTCTTTCATGTGGCACTGTATCGAAAGCTTTGCTAAAGTCAAGGTACACAACATCACAATCCTTACCACTATCAACTGCCTCACTATGCTAGAATAAAAAGATAACAAATTTGTTAAACATGAACGGCCATTTATAAAACCATGTTGCGACTCAATTATTAATTTATGTTTTTCAAGATGAAGACGAATTTTATTTGCTATTATAGATTCGAGTAACTTTCCCACAATAGACGTTAGCTAATTGGTCGATAGTTAGACGCAAGTGATCTATCTCCTTTCTTAAAAACTGGTATCACATTAGCAACTTTCCAAACTCTGGCACTGTGCCTGACTCTATTGATTTATTAAATATGATTGACAGTGGGTCACAAAGCTCCTCTTGCATTCTTTCAGCACTCTTGGCAAACACTTCATCCGGCCCTGGGGATTTGTTTGGTTTGAGTTTTACTATTTGTTTAATAACAACCTCCTCTGGTAACTGCTAAACTCGTCAACCTGTCCTCGTCCCCACACATAGACTTGTTGGGCTGAAGGCATATTGTTAAGTTCCTCTTTAGTAAATACAGATACAAATATTTATTAAAATACTACTCATCTCTTCATCATCACTATCTGTTTTGACCTGTCTCAGTTTTTAATGGACCTATCCTTTCCCTAGTCTTAGTTCGATATAACTGAAAAAACCCTTTAGGATTTGTCTTTGCTTGCCCTGCTATACGAACTTCATAGTTTCTTTTTGCTTTCCTTATCTCTTTTTAACATTTCTAACTAGTTGTACGAATTCCTGTTCTAAAGTGACCTCCCCATTTTTAATCCTCTTGTACCAGCTCTCTTTTACCTATAAGAGTCTTCAAATTCTTTGTTATCCCACTTTGGTCATTAGTAATCGATCTATTCAATTTGTGTGGTATACTACGTTCCTGTGCTTTGTTTAGAATATTCTTAAATACTTTATAAATTGAATCTACATCGAATCCCCATTTACATCACCTATCGCTGGTTCATGTCTCGCTCCAAGACCGGCCCCACCCCTACCCAAGACTT
>WNGS01010074.1:0-20530 GCA_020271785.1 Procambarus virginalis | reverse complement strand
AAACACCAATATGGCGGGAACCAGCAAAATCTACTGATTTAAACTTACTAGAAATAAAGAAACAGCCATTGCTGAATCTCGATGACCACTGGGTGGACAGGATTAAAGGACCCAAGAGCCATTAGGGCACTACGAGAGTCAACGACAACCACAAAGGAGGAATGAGAATGAGAAGCAAGAGACGGAGAGCATAGAGAATAGCATAAAGTTCCGCCGTAAAGACGCTAGCCTCCGAAGGGAGGCGACACATATAAGTACGGTCAGGAAAAACAACAGAGTAGCCCACACCGTCCGCAGACTTAGACCCATCGGTAAAGATGGAAATAGAGCGGGAGTGCGAAGAAAAGTGCTCAAGGAAGAGGCTTTTCAGAACTGTAGGAGGGGTAAAGGCTTTAGTAATACAAGTCAAGGACGTACAAAACTTGGGAAGGGGGACTCCACGGAGGCAAGGAAGGAACAATACGAGGAGAAACATTAGAAAGACGAACAGAAAGAGAATCCTGCAAGCGAGATAACCGGACAGAAAGTGGGAGACAATGAAGAGGAACAGGAGCTACAGGAGGAGGAAAAGTCAAAGCACGACAGAGGCGAGAGGAAGGATGCTGTAAGGACCGCGCAAGATAGCGAAGACAGTAGCGGTCACGGCGGTCCTGGAGAGAGAGAAAGCCAGTGTCAACATACAAACTGAGGGCGGGAGTCGAACGAAAGGCACCAGAGCTGAGACGCAACCAGTATGGTGCAAAGCATCAAGACGGCGAAGAGTAGAAGAAGAGAGAAGCAGAAGAGTAAGCAGGGCAACCATAATCGAGTTTAGACAGGACGAGAGAGGAGTGCAAATATAGGAGCGTGCGTCTATCCGCTCCCCAAGAAGTATGGGACAAAACCTTAAGGAGGTTAAGGGCCTTAGAGCACTCAACTCGGAGGCAAGAGATGGGCTGACCAAGACAAACGAGTGTCAAAGACTAACCCCAAGAGCTTTGCGGAATCCCTGTACACAATGGGATGACCATAAAGCGACAAAGAGGGACGAAGAACAACATGCTTCCGAGTAAAGGTCATAGCACAAGTCTTAGATGCAGAGAACTTGAAGCCATGATCGGTGGCCCACGACGACACGGCATCAATCGCAAGTTGAAGCCGCCGTTGAAGGAGAGGTGAATCATCACCCTGACAGCAAAGGGTAAGATCATCAACATACAGAGCAGAGAAGACACCAGAAGGAAGAGAAGAAAGAAGACCGTTGAGGGCAACTAGAAAAAGAGTAGTGCTCAGAACACTACCCTGGGGTACACCCTCATACTGCCGAAAAGGGGCAGAGAGAGCAGTACCAAGCCGCACACGAAAGGAACGACGAGAGAGGAAGCTCTGGAGGAAGAGAGGGAGGTTCCCACGAAGGCCAAAAGAATGAAGTTGAGACAGAATGTGATACCGCCAGGTAGTGTCGTAAGCCTTTTCTAGGTCAAAAAGGACGGCAACAACGGAGTCTTCGCAGCAAAAGCAGTACGAATATAGACCTCCAAGTTTACCAGGACATCCGTTGTGCTGCGGCACTTGCGAAAACCAAATTGAGAAGGAGAGAGGTGGTTATAGTGTTCTAAGAACCACATCAAACGAACGTTAACCATACGTTCAAAGAGCTTGCAGACACAACTCGTGAGGGCAATAGGGCGGAAGTCCTTGGGGGATGACCGAGAGACCGAGGGACCCTGGTTTCCGAACAGGGAGGACAACAGCATCGAGCCAGTCTTCAGGGACTGACGACGACTCCCAGACCCGATTGTACAGACTCAGTAAATACTGAGACGTGCACGGAGGGAGATGGCGGAGCATTTCATAATGAATGCCATCAGAGCCCGCTGCCGTAGAACCACAAAGGGCTAGGGCAGATTGAAGTTCAGAGAGAGAGAAGGGATCATTATAGGGAAGGTGGAGAAAAGTACAGAAATTTAAAGGACGAGACTCAAGGAGAGGCTTACGAAGAAGGAAGGATTGGGGGAGATGAGAACCAGAACTAACAGAGGAGAAATGGGAACCCAGTTCGGTCGCAACCTGCAACGGGTCCGCCACAAGAGCACCATGGAGGCGAAGGACTGGGGAGACATCGGGAATGAACTTACCCGCAATCTTGCGGATACGCTTCCAGACCAGCGGAAGAGGAGTTTCGGAAGTAACGGTAGAGACATAAGTCGCCCAGCAAGCACGTTTAGCCGCACGGATGGTCCTACGGGCCACCGCACTCGCCTTCCGAAACAAAAGAAAAGACTCAACCGTCTGCCGGCGGCGATGTCTCTTCCAGGCTGCACGCTTACAGCGGACAGCCCGAGCACAGTCCAAATTCCACCAGGGAACGCACTTTCGCGTTCCCCGAGAGGAAGAGCGAGGAATAGAGTGCAGGGCAGCGTCAAAGATAGTGTCATGAAAAAGAAGGAGGGCGCGAGGGAGAGGTAAAACGGAGAGCTCGGAAATAGTAGCACGGAGAGTAAAAAGGCGCCAGTCAGCCTCGGCAAACCGCCACCGAGGGAAGGAGAGAGGAGGGCGAAAGGAGAAAAAGTGACAAGGATAGGAAAATGGTCACTGCCATGGAGGTCATCAAGGACTCGCCACCCGAAATCTAAGGAAAGGGATGACGAGCACAGAGAAAGATCGAGACAAGAAAGGGAGCGAGTCCGAGAGTCCAAATGAGTGGGCTCACCAGAATTAAGAAGGATAGGGAAGAAGAGAGGATGAAAGGTTCAAGTAGGCGACCCCGGGTGTTTGTCAGCACATCACCCCAAAGGGCATGACGACAATTGAAATCACCCAGCAGGAGCACAGGCTCCGGCAAGGAGTCTAGGAGGTGTTTAAGATCGGGAAGAGAAAGTGGGACAGTGGGGGGAAGATAAATGGAACAAACCGTGTACCATCTACGCACAAAGACACGGGCGGCAGAACAGTGGAGAGGCGAGGAAAAAAGTAAGGGGACAAAGGGAACATCGGAACGAATCAAGAGAGCAGAAGAATTATGGACCCCAGCGACAGCTGGGGGAGGGGAGAGAAAAGAATAGCCACGGAAGCGACCAGAACGAGAACCAAGCATCGGCTCCTGGAGACAGACACAAAGGGGCGAAAACTGTGAGATGAGAAGTTGAAGGTCAAGGAAATTGGCGTAAAATCCACGGATGTTCCACTGAAGAAAAGACATCACTAAAGAGAGAGAGGAGAGTAACAGAGAGCAAAGAAACAAAGGTGAAGAAGGAACACAGCACGCTAAAAAAGCACAGAGTCAGGATCAGGGTCAGCAAAGTCAGGATTAGGGGGCATGGGTAAACTGAGTAAAGAAGGAGGGCAAGAAGCGGAAGGACGGACCAGAGGTGGACGAGCAGGGCCTGGAGGAGAAGGAAGGGGAGGAGGGGGAGCAGAAAGAGGGGAGCGCACCTCAGCAAGGGCAGTAACCGAGATGGAACTGGGGGCTAAAGAAACCCCCACAGTAGGAACAGGGGGCACCACCACCGAAGCGGGAGGGGAAGGAACGATAGAAGCAGAGATAGGGGGCGAAGAAGAAAGCGAAGCTTTCTTACCGACAGGGGAGGAGGAAGGAGAGGACCCAGGTTTCCGCTTCTGACTCAAAGAAACAGGCGTCCCAGCAGCAACGTACTGGGCAACAGACTCCAGAGTCTCGATAGGAGAAGAAGAGCGAGAGCGAACAACACAACCATCAGGAGAGCGATGGACGTCGGCCCGCACAGTCAGGCGGCGTGGAGAGCCAAGAGACGGAGGAGAAGGACTAGTAGGAGAGGAAATAGAACACACAGGAGATGTGACAGACTGGGTAGAATGAAGGGGAGCCCTAGACAGAGAACCAGGAGGGGGACCCTTCGGGACAGAACTGAGGGAAACAGGGGAGGCGGTGGTGGGCGTGTCTGGGTCTAAGGCTCGGAAACGGTTGTGAGACTGAGGAAGGCGGGAAGGACGAGGAGGAGAAGAGCGCACCACTCGAGCATAGGAGACACCAGCGAAAGAGGGGAGACGATGAACTTGGCGCCGAGCCTCAGGAAAAGACAAACGGTCCCGGTGCTTCAAGGTGAGGACAGCCGCCTCAAGTTTGTAACGAACACACGCACGGGAGAAGGTAGGGTGGGCCTCACCGCAATTGAGGCAGCGGGCCTGGGGGGAAGTGCACTCCAACTTAGAGTGACCCTCGCTTCCACACAGGGGACAGAGAGAGACAGGACTAGAGCACCTGAGGGTACCATGCCCAAACTTCCAGCACTTACCGCAGAGCCGAGGAGATGGAATACACTCCTGGACGGAGCACCTGGCACCAGCGAGAATAACAGAGGATGGAAGGGTCCTACCATCAAAGGTAACCTTCACAACCCGAAGAGGCAGACGGCGATGACCACGAGGGGGACGAATAAATGTATCCACTTGGAGGATAGAATGACCTTGGGCCTCGAGGACATGTTTGATATCCTCGTGGCAGTCCCTAAGATCCCTAACACCGGTCGCAACATGGTGCGGGAGGAGAACAGTGCCCACACTGGCATTCAACCGGGCGTTCTTCGAGACCCGAACAGGGGTTTCACCAAGGCAGGATAAGGCGGCCAAGCGAGTGGCCGCATCCTGAGAAGGAGCAGCAACGACACGGGTACCAAGACGAGTGGGGTCGAAGGTGACAGAGGCATCCACGGAATCGACAAGATGCCTATGAAGGGAAAAATCGTCAGGAGGAGTTGAGTCCAAGGGTTGGAGGTCAAAATACTTAGTCCATGTAGCAGGACCAAACAAAGCATGGAACGAAGTAGGATGGGAAGGAAGCATACGAGAGCGGCCGTGGCGGGGACGGCGATGAGAACCCGTAGAGAGAGACGGGTCGAAAGGCGCAGTAGTCGCAAGAAGAGATGGAGCCGTGCAAGGGGACGAGACGGTCACCACAGCAGGCTTGGAGCTCGACCCAACCACAGAGGAGGGAGGGGAGCAGGGAGGAAGAGTCCGGTCTGGGCCTAAACCGGGCTCTGTAGTGGAGGCTACAGATCCCGGTCTTCCAGGACGGTCCGACTCAGGGGCCTGGTCGCCCACCCCATGAGCCTGGTTAGAAGTAGTCAAGTCGTCATCCATATAGCAAACTAATAAAAGGGATGGGACCCGGAACCAAGGGATACCACCTACCAGGGCAGCCAGGGAGGCCGAGCGCGGGCCAGTGCAGGAAGGGTGTGTCGTCCCCAGCGGTGCTCCCCCTTTTCAACAGGGGAGTCCTACTACTTCGTGCATTCTCCCACACTGGTGCTAAGACCCCAGTCCCCCTATCGCCCTAGCCTGGACACCCAACCATCCACTCAGGGCGGCCTCTCACAGGCGACCCCTCCAGCGGGTGGTCCGATGGCTCACAAGGCCCCTACATGGTGCCCTTCAGCACGTACACCACCCAAAGAGGGGGCACAGGCAACCCACACCGGTCCCAGGGAGGTGTACGTGAGCCCCTCACCACGGCAAGGAGGCACCACGGAGGGGTATATCGAACTAAGACTAGGGAAAGGATAGGCCCATTAAAAACTGAGACAGGTCAAATAACAGATAGTGATGAAGAGATGAGTAGTATTTTTAATAAATATTTTGTATCTGTATTTACTAAAGAGGAACTTAATATGCCTTCAACCGAACAAGTCTACGTGGGTAGGAACGAGGACAGGTTGACGAGTTTAGCAGTTACCAGGGAGGACGTTCTTAAACAAATAGAAAAACTCAAACCAAACAAATCCCCAGGGCCGGATGAAGTGTTTGCCAGGGTGCGTAAAGAATGCAAAGGGGAGCTTTGTGACCCACTGTCAATCATATTTAATAAATCAATAGAGTCAGGCAGAGTGCCAGAGTTTTGGAAAGTTGCTAATGTGATACCAGTTTTTAAGAAAGGAGATAGATCACTTGCGTCTAACTATCGACCAATTAGCCTAACGTCTATTGTGGGAAAGTTACTCGAATCTATAATAGCAAATAAAATTCGTCTTCATCTTGAAAAACATAAATTAATAATTGAGTCGCAACATGGTTTTATAAATGGCCGTTCATGTTTAACAAATTTGTTATCTTTTTGTTCTAGCATAATTGAAGCAGTTGATAGTGGTAAGGATTGTGATGTTGTGTACCTTGACTTTAGCAAAGCTTTTGATACAGTGCCACATGAAAGACTGATTAAAAAGATAGAGGCTCATGGTATTGGTGGTGCTATATTAAGCTGGATTAGGGCATGGCTATACCAAAGGAAACAGTTAGTATAAATGGAGTCAAGTCAGAGTGGGAAAATGTTGTAAGTGGAGTGCCTCAAGGCTCTGTCCTGGGCCCTCTGTTGTTTATAATATATATAAATGATTTAGATTCGGGTTTGAGTAGTAACATTTGCAAATTTGCCGATGATACGAAAATCGGTAGGGAAATTAATTCGGAGGAGGACTCTCTATCACTTCAAGTTGATCTAGATAGGGTTTTGAAATGGTCAAAGGACTGGCAGATGCAGTTTAATGCTGATAAATGTAAAGTTCTGAGGCTAGGTAATGATGATAGAGTTACAAGATACGAGCTAGATGGTGTTGAGATTGCGAAGTCGGATTGCGAAAGGGATCTGGGAGTTATAATTTGTAAGAATTTAAAACAAAAGGATCAATGCATGAATGTTCGTAATAAGGCAAATCGGACACTCGGATTTATTAATCGCAGCGTTAGTAACAAGACACCTGGTGTGGTTCTCAAGCTATATCTTGCTCTCGTTAGGCCCCATTTAGATTATGCAGTTCAGTTTTGGTCGCCATATTATAGAATGGATATAAATTCACTTGAACGTGTCCAGCGTAGGATGACTAAGTTAATTCCCCAAATTAGAAATCTTTCATATGAAGAAAGATTAACAAAGCTAAAATTGCATTCACTGGAAAGGCGAAGAGTTAGGGGTGACATGATAGAGGTTTACAAGTGGATGAATGGACATAACAAAGGGGATATTAATAGGGTATTAAAAGTATCAACACAGGACAGAACGCGAAACAATGGGTATAAATTGGATAAGTTTAGATTTAGGAAAGACTTGGGTAAATACTGGTTCAGTAACAGGGTTGTTGATTTGTGGAACCAATTGCCGCATAACATTGTGGAGGTGGGGTCCCTCGATTGTTTCAAGCATGGGTTGGACATGTATATGAGTGGGATTGGGTGGTTATAAATAGGAGCTGCCTCGTATGGGCCAATAGGCCTTCTGCAGTTGCCTTTGTTCTTATGTTCTTATGTTATGTTCATTTCTCACTCCCTTTCTTGGAAGAATGCCATATATGAACGGGATTCCTCCCTTGCTCATGTTTCCAACAATATCACCAATTCCAGCACCCGGATAGCACACCCTTAATCTGTTCCCCCTTTCTCTGGCACAAAACGTTCTGTCTAAATATCTCACCTGAGAATCTCCCACAACCAAAATTCGCTTCGATTCTCCCTTTTCCTTTCGAGCAGTTTGAGAGACCTGCGTTTCAATGCTCCTCGTTGCTTTGCCTTTGGCTCCTTGTTGAGCAACAGGTTCACCACAGAACTCGTCCTCTAACACATCAAATGCGTTAGAAGTCCTTAGGCTAGGTGTCGGTTTTGCCAAGGTCTTCTTAAGACCCCTGTCTTTTACCACTTGCCAAGACGAGGTCTCCTGCTTTGTTTCTTCGTGACGTTGCTTCAGCTGTCGTACCTCCTCCCGTAGTGAATCCAGCTCTGTCCTCAGAGCTCCAACTAGATTCACCAGTTCCTTTACTAATCCTTCCATTATTGCTGTAATAATATTACTACAATCGGAGCTCCAGCTAACACAACCTCTCACTGTGACAGCACCTGACTGAGAGCGAGGATACGAACTTCATTGTTTCTTTTTGCTTTCCTTATCCTTTTTTTAACATTTTTAACCAGATGAACGAATTCCTGTTCTAAAGTGACCTCCCCATTTTTAATCCTTTTGTACCAAGCTCTGTTTTTACCTATAAGGTTTTTCAAATTCTTTGTTATCCACTTTGGGTCATTAGTATTCGATCTATTCAATTTGTGTGGTATACTACGTTCCTGTGCTTTGTTTAGAATATTCTTAAATAAGTTATATATTGAATCCACATCGAAATCCCCATTTACAACACCTATCACTGGGTTCATATCTCGCTCCAAGACCGGCCCACACCCCATACCCAAGACTTTCCAATCAATTTGACCCAAAAAATTTCTTAGGCTATTAAAATCAGCTTTTCGAAAGTCTGGCACTTTAACAGAATTTTCTCCTACAGGTCTATTCCATTCTATGCTCAATCTGATTTCTTTGTGATCACTGTTCCCTAGCTCACTCCCTATTTCGATGTCATTAATTTGTGTTTCCCTGTTAGTTAACACTAAATCTAAAATATTATTTTCCCGTGTTGGTTCCTTAATGTGTTGCGTAAGAAAGCAATCGTCAATTAATTCTAGAAAATCTTCTGCTTCATTATTCCCTGTTTTGTTCAACTAGTTTATTCCACTATAATTAAGGTCCCCCATAACATAAATATTGTTAGATCTAGATGCCCTAGATATTTCATCCCATAGATGCTTTGCTTCCGTTCTGTCTAAATTTGGTGGCCTATATATAACTCCTATTATAATATTATTTGCTTTTCGTTTAATTCTATCCAAATAGTTTCTGTATGTGGCTCAGTTTTGATTCCCTCTTTGAGACTACATTTCAAATTGTCCCTAACGTATATGGCTACTCCACCTCCTCGTCTAATATATCTATCTGTGTGAAATAGTTTAAATCCATTTATTTGATATTCAGCTAATAGTTCTCTATTATCAACATTCATCCACGTTTCGGTAAGTGCAATAATATCTATTTTTTCTGTGCAGACAAGAGCATTTAATTCGTTAATTTTATTTCTTAGACTTCTACTGTTTGTGTAATATACCCTAAGTGAATTGTTATTTTGAGGTCCTTGTCTTTCCCTGATCATTTTGCCAATTCCTTTCTCCCGCAAACACATACTTTTATTACATCCTTCCTCCAAATCAATTCCCATACCTATATCTACTAACAGTTTAAACCCAAACAAACATCTCTAACCACTTCTTCCAACAAGTTTGCAACAGCAACAACCCCAGCTCTCGATAGATGCACCCCATCACGAGCATATATTTCATTTTTTCCATAGAAGTGTTCCCAGTTGTCTGTATAAGATATTGCATTTGATTTGCAATATCTTTCCAGCCTGCAATTGACACCAAGTGCCCTCGACATCCATTCATTTCCCACTCCCTTTCTTGGAAGAATGCCACATATGATCGGGATTCCTCCCTTGCTCCTAACTAATTCTATTGCTGTCTTGAATTTCTGTATTAGTTCCTCACTTCTAACTCTCCCAACATCATTACCCCCTGCACTAATAAAAATAATGGCTTTGTTCCCATTTCCCGTCATAATATCTTTCATGTTTCCAACAATATCACCAATACCAGCTCCAGGATAGCAAACCCATAACCTGTTCCCTTTATCTCTGGCACAAAACGTTCTGTCCAAATACCTCACCTGGGAATCTCCCACAACCAAAATTCGCTTCGATCCTCCCTTTTCTCTTGGGGCACTTTGAGGGACCCGCGCTACAATATTCCTCGCCGCTATGCCCTTACCTCCACGCTGAACCATAGGTTCACCACAGCACTCGTCCTCCAACACATCAAATGCATTTGAAATCCTTATGATATTAGGTGTCTGTTTTGCCAAGGTCTTCTTAAGACCCCTGTCCTTTACAATATGCCAAGACGGGGTCTCTCTAACGCTGGTCTCCTCCTTTGCTTCATCCTGATGTTGTTTAAGCTGCCTTACCTCCTCCCGTAGCGAATCAAGCTCTGTCCTCAGAGCTCCAACCAGACTCACCAGCTCCTTCACCAATCCCTCCATTATTGCTGTAATAATATTGCTTCACTCGGAGCTCCAGCTAACACAACCTCTCACTGTGACAGCACCTGACTGACTGAGGTTCGAATCTCTCTGACGTAGGTTCGAAGCCTTGTCACGACTCTTGTGGATTTATTCATTTGATGCATCACGTTATTGTGATTTCTCTCTATAACACCAGGTGTCTTGTTACTAACGCTTCGATTAATAAATCCCAGTGCCCTATTTGCCTTATTATGATTAATAATAGGAGTTATATACAGGCCCTCAAACTTAGGATGGAAGCAAAGCACCTTTGGGATGAAATATCTAGAGCATCTAGGTCTAGCAATATTTGTGTCACGGGTGACTTATTTTAGTGGAATAAATTGGTTTAACATAACAGGGAATAATGAAGCAGATGACACGATGACATGACATGACATGACACAATGGGTATAAACTTGATATGTTTAGATTTCGGAAAGAACTGGGTCTTTGGTTTGGTAAAAGGATTGTTGATTTGTTGAACCAGTTGCTACGTGACGTGGTAGAGGTGAGGTGGGGGGGGGGGTCCCTTGATTGTTTCAGGAATGGGTTTGACATGTAAACGAGTGGGATTGGATGGTTATAAATAGCTGCCTCGTATGGGCCAATAGGCCTTCTGCAGTTACCTTTGTTCTTCTGTAGATTTTCTAGAAATAATTGACGATTGCTTTCCTACACGACACATTAACGAACCAACGTGGGAAAATAATATTTTAGATTTAGTGATAACTAACAGGGAAACAAATCAATGACATCGAAATAGGGAGTAAGCTACAGAACAGTGATCACAAAGATATCAGATTTAGCATAGACTGGGATAGATCTGTAGGAGAAAATTCTGATAAAGTGCCAGATTTTCGAAAAGCTGATTTTAATATCCTAAGAAATTTTTAGGGTCAAATAGATTGGAAAGTCTTGGGCATCCAAGACGAGGAAAGAAGTCCTCGTCTTGGCAAGTTGTGAAAGACAGGGGTCTTAAGAAGACCTTGGCAAAACCGACAACTAATAGCCTACACCTAAGGACTTTTAACGCATTTGATGTGTTGGAGGACTAGTGCTGTGGTGAACCTGTTGTTCAACAAGGAGGCAAAGGCAAAGCAACGAGGAGCATTGAAACGCAGGTCCCTCAAACTGCTCGAAAGGAAAAGGGAGAATCGAAGCGAATTTTGGTTGTGGGAGATTCCCAGGTGAGATATTTAGACAGAACGTTTTGTGCCAGAGATAGGGGGAACAGATTAAGGGTGTGCTATCCGGGAGCTGGAATTAGTGATATTGTTGGAAACATGAATGATATTATGACGGGAAATGGGAACAAACCCATTATTTGTATTAGTGCAGGGGGTAATGATGTTGGAAAAGTTAGGAGTGAGGAACTAATACAGAGATTCAGGACAGCCATTGAATTAGTTAGGAGCAAGGGAAGAATCCCGATCATTTGTGGCATTCTTCCAAGAAAGGGAGTGGGAAATGAATGGATGTCGAGGGCACTTGGTGTCAATTGCCGGCTGGAAAGATATTGCAAATCAAATGCAATATCTTTCAGACAACTGGGAACACTTCTATGGAAGGAATGAAATATATGCTCGTGATGGGGTGCATCTATCGAGAGCTGGGGTTGTTGCTGTTGCGAACTCGTTGGAAGAAGTGGTTAGAGGTGTTTGTTTGGGTTTAAACTGTTAGTAGATAGAGGTATGGGGATTGATTTGGAGGAAGGAGGTAATAAAAGTACGTGTTTGTGGGAGAAAGGAATTGGCAAAATGATCAGGGAAAGAGAAGGGCCTCAAAATAACTATTCACTTAGGGTATATTACACTAACAGTAGAAATCTAAGAAATAAAATTAACGAATTAAATGATCTTGTCTGCACAGAAAAAAATAGATATTATTGCACTTACCGAAACGTGGATGAATGTAGATAATAGAGAACTATTAGCTGAATATCAAATAAATGGATTTAAACTATTTCACACAGATAGATATATTAGACGAGGAGATGGAGTAGCCATATACGTTAGGGACAATTTGAAATGTAGTCTCAAAGAGGGAATCAAAACTGAGCCACATACACAAACTATTTGGATAGAATTAAACGAAAAAGCAAATAATATTATAATAGGAGGTATATATAGGCCACAAAATTTTAGAATCAGGTTTGAGTAGCAACATAATGGCTAGGTAATGTTGATAGAGTTACAAGATACGAGCTAGATGGTGTTGAGATTGCGAAGTCGGATTGCGAAAGGGATCTGGGAGTTATAATTAGTAAGAATTTAAAACAAAAGGATCAATGCATGAATGTTCGTAATAAGGCAAATCGGACACTCGGATTTATTAATCGCAGCGTAAGTAACAAGACACCTGGTGTGGTTCTCAAGCTATATCTTGCTCTTGTTAGGCCCCATTTAGATTATGCAGTTCAGTTTTGGTCGCCATATTATAGAATGGATATAAATTCACTTGAACGTGTCCAGCGTAGGATGACTAAGTTAATTCCCCAAATTAGAAATCTTTCATATGAAGAAAGATTAACAAAGCTTAAGTTGCATTCACTGGAAAGGCGAAGAGTTAGGGGTGACATGATAGAGGTTTACAAGTGGATGAATGGACATAACAAAGGGGATATTAATAGGGTATTAAAAGTATCAACACAGGACAGAGCGCGAAACAATGGGTATAAATTGGATAAGTTTAGATTTAGGAAAGACTTAGGTAAATATTGGTTCAGTAACAGGGTTGTTGATATGTGGAACCAATTGCCGCGTAACATTGTGGAGGTGGGGTCTGTTATGTACCTCTATAAGCTACGTAATTAAATACATTAATTTGTACTTCTACAATAATTTGTACTTATATATATGCCTTGTTTTATCTGATTATATGTACATCTAAATATTCTGTACTTATATGTAAGATATGTGTGCCTGATTTATATGTTGAATTAAGCCTAACTTTTCCACCCGTGGGAACGAGTAATGGCTCTTTGTTGTTTCACGGTTGATTTTGTGGGAAAGTGGTTTTATGTATGATCATCCGTAGGAAACACTGATGGGAACTCTGTAATTGTTGAGCATTGGGGGGCAACATTCCGTGAGAACCTTTTAGTCCTGATGGAGGGGTAGCGTTGCCTAATATTTCCCTTTGTTATTTTATCTTAATTACTGCATGTATTATTAATTACCTTATTTTTGTTATGCATGTTATTCTGACCATTTACTAAGTTACTTTAAGGTTACTCTTGTCACATTACTTTGCTCCATGTAAGTTTAATTAAATAATGTTAGGTTGGCAATTTTCCGCGGGGCAGAAGCAATGTTTTTTACTCCCGCAGTTTTAGGAGTCAGTAACTCGTCTGGGGCAGGAGAGCTAACATCTGTGGAGCTAAGTCTGTTATAGTAGTTTTGCCATACATATATTTTATAAGGGAGACAATACTGTTAATTGTTTTATATATCATTTTGTCCATCTGTGTTTATGATAATAATACTACTGATTATATTGTTAAATATATATATATATATATATATATATATATATATATATATATATATATATATGTGACGGTAACGAGTTGGAAATGGTGGTCGGCAGTCTTCCAACTAGCAGGTGTCAGTGCTGGGCCACATATAATATATAAAAAAAAGAAAAGGAAAAAAAAGAGAAAAAAAGAATGACTGCGTGATTTGGTAATCTGTGGTAAGGTTGGAAAGACTAAAAGCAATAATAAAAATATGGATTTTAATAACAATAAAAACACAAATTGAAATAAATGCAAAATCTTGGCTTACTGGCAAAAATAATAAACAATATAAACATGAAAATAGATTACGTTAATGGGGAGGAGAATTGATATACAAAAGTAAGTAAAATATGAATGCTGGAATATATGCACTAACTATGAACCTCTATTTGACCACACAGAGTGAGTCACTTAGGAGTTCACAGCTTGCGAGCACACAATATTCTGGCTGGCAGAAACGCAAGGGACTCCAACAATAACTGGTGAAGTCTTGTGATTGGCGGGGAGCCGGAGTGGAGTGTTGGTTGGCGGCCAATGAGGAAGCTGGATGGCCGCAGTCGCTAGTTAGGCCGTTGAAGGGTTCGGCGCGTCGACCAGGTGCAGCAGTGGGGGGGAAGGAGGGAGTTGCTGGTACGTGTGGCTAATATATACGTTTAGCCACTACAAAACGTATCTTGTAGATTGATGAGGACAGGCGTGATTCGCAGAAATAGCAGGCTAAATCTCTGATAAGAGATTATCGTCACAACTCTCCCCCGAAGCCTGCCGTTTCGGGTGAATCACGTCCACTGGAGGTAGAGTGAGAGGTGGAGCTGCCTCTACCTCATGCACTCTGGAGAGGGCATCAGCGATGATGTTATCAGGCCCCTTGATGTAGCAGATCTTCAGATTGAAGTCTTGTAGATATAAAGCCCATCGCAGCAGACGTTGGTTATTAAATTGGGCTTGATGTAAAAATCTCAGAGGGTTGTGGTCCGAATAGATGGTAGTGGACCTAGCACCGTGCAGATATGGTGCAAAGTGTTGTAAGCTCAGGACGATGGACAGGAGTTCCTTCTCTATAGTACTGTAGTTCTTCTGATGAGGCTTCAACTTGTAACTGTAGTAGCTGACAGGTAGAACCTCCTCGCCTCGCTGCTGCATTAAGACACTTCCGATGCCGGTACCACTGGCGTCGACATGGAGGATGAAAGGCTTCTTGATATCTGGTGAGGCGAGAATGGGATTAGAACAGAGGAGGAATTTGAGTTGTTCGAATGCAACGGTTTGCTCTCTGGTCCAATTATACCGTTGCTTGGGACTGGTTAAGGTGATTAATGGGGTTGCAACAGTGCTAAAATTCTTCACAAACCTACGGTAATAGGAAGCAAGACCAAGGAAGCGCAGGAGCTGCTTCCTGGTAGTAGGCTGTGGATACTGTTGGATTGCTCGAATGTGAATGTTTAACGGAGCCAGGTTGCCACTCCCTATAACATGACCCAGGTACCGCACTTTACCTTTCGCGAAGGTGGACTTGCCCAAATTGATGGTGAGGCCGGCTTTCAGGAGCTTGTAGAACAATCGTTGTAGCTGGAGCAGGTGTTCGCTCCAGGTGTTGGATGCTACTACAATGTCGTCCAGATAGGCATAGGTGTTTTCCAAGCCCTGGATGACGCGGTTGACAGCTCTCTGAAAGGTGGCTGGGGCATTGCAGAGTCCAAAGGGAAGGCGATGGTACCTGTAGAGACCAAAGGGGGTTATAAAGGCGGACAGTACCTTAGCTCGCTCCGTTAAACTCACCTGGTAGTAGCCCTTTAGTAGGTCTACCTGAGACAGGTAGCGGGCATTACCAATGGCATCCAAAATGTCGTCTACTCTGGGTATTGGGTAGGCGTCCTTCACTGTGACCTGGTTCAACTTCCTATAATCCGTACACAGACGGATTTTGCCGTGAGGTTTGGGTACCAGGATGCATGGTGAGGCCCAGGGGGACTCACAGGGGGTAGCCAGTCCATGGTCCAAGAGATACTGTACCTCAGCCCGCATGACTTCCGTTTTGCTCGGGCTGATTCGGTAGAATGGTTGGCGAATCGGCTGGGTGTCAGGTAGCAGTTGATGTCATGCCGAGTTACGGTACACTCTTGGGGGTCATCTCGAAACAACTCTTGATATTCTCTGACGAGTTTGATTAGTGGAGCACTATTATCGTCCTGAAAATGATGTTGAAGGTTAGTAAGGATTTCCGAGTTAGAGAGCGCTGTCTCAGTGTCAGTGCTCTCGGAAGGAGAAGCAGGGAAGGTCTCACTGTGGCTGTATGGACCTGTAAATGAAGTGAAATTGCTTAACACAGTGGGAGGAACCCCATGGTAGGGCTTGAGTAAATTAATGTGGCACAGCTGGGTCTTCCGCCGCCTATCGGGTGTCTCGAGAACGTAGTTGAAGTTGTTCCGGCACTCCTTAACACGGTAGGGTCCTGAGAACCTGTTCTGTAAAGGAGAACCTGGGATAGGGAAATAGGCAAGCACTAAGTCTCCTGGTGTAAACTTCCTTACTTTACAGTGCCGGTCGTAACGAGTCTTCATCCTCTCCTGGGCTCTCTGTAGGTTGTTGCTGGCAAAGGAATGGACCCTCTCTAGAATGTGTCGGAGATTTTGGAGATACTGGGGCACACTCTGATGCTCACTGAAGGTGTCATCACGTAGAGAATCCTTGAAAGCCTTGAGAGGTGTACGGCACTTACGTCCGTAGAGCATCTCATAAGGAGATACTCCTAGTGACTCGTTGGGAAGACTTCTGAAAATACACATAATTAGATCAATTTGCCTATCCCAATCCTTTGAGGTCTCATTACAGAACTTTTTAAGAGTGCCTTGATGGTTTGATGACTACGCTCGAGAGAACCCTGTGAAGCAGGATGATAGGGGCTGGACAGTACCTGTTTGATGTTGAACTCCTCCAGAGTCCGTTTGAAGAGATCACTGGTGAAGTTGGTACCACAGTCGCTCTGAATCTCCCTCGGAAATCCATACTGGGTGAAGATTTTCAGTAGATTCTTCACCACTGTAGCAGCTGTAATATTTTTTACTGGAACTGCTATCGGAAATCTGGTGGTAGGACACAGGATGGTTAAGATATATGAGTTGCCTGCACTGGTCCGAGGCAAAGGACCAACGCAGTCGATAATGAGCTTGTGGAACGGTTCCTCAGGCACCTGGATGGGTATCAGGGGTGCTCTGGGAATGGAAACGTTCGGTTTCCCGGCTAACTGACACACGTGGCATAATTTGACATGAGATTTGACGTCGTTTACCATACCTGGCCAGTAGTAGTCTTGTCGAATTCCATGGTAAGTCTTGTTGAACCCATAGTGTGACAAAGCGCCGTGGGCCAGGTGTAGAATCGTGGGCCGCAGGCTGGTGGGAATCACTAGTTGTTCAACATTTGCCCAATCGTCCTCGTCCTTCAGTTTACTGGGTCTATACCTGCGATAGAGTATTTCGTTCTCCATAAAGAACCCAGGAACACTGTCGGATTGGGTTTCAGCCTGAAAGAATAATGGTGTCAATGTAAGATCATCTCTCTGTAACTTACGGAACTCCACCGCGGTCAGGTTAGGGGTAGTTTCGAAGGGTCCTGAGGGACAGCGGTAGCAGTAGAGTCGGCTGGCTGTGGACGTGCAGCTTGAGCACGGGTGGTCACCATAACAGGAGGAGAACCTTCATCACTCTCTTGAACCTTTACTGGGAAATGTTCAAAAATCGGGTTATCCACCACAGAGTTGCTTACCTTGGATATGTCCTTGACGATCAGGTTGTTTGGTTGTTGGTCTTCTGCCAAGTCGTTGCCCAGGAGAAGTTGCACTCCAGGCATGGGAAAAGGCTTTTCCCTGACGGCGACTTGGACTTCACCGGTCACGAAGGGACAATCCAGGTAAACTCGGGCAAGTGGATAAGGAGTTGTAGCAGTAAGGTCAGTGATGAACACAGTCTCTCCTGTGTAGGCGACGTTGGGCACAGCCGATTTCAAAACGATCGATTGTAGAGCCGCTGTGTCCCTTAGGATCTTAAGTCCGAAACGTCCCTCTGAATCTGAACCGTGGGTAGAGATAGTTCCTGGATAGAGATGCTTGGTAAAGAGAGAGAGATCATTAGCATGAACACCAACATTCATTACAGGCTTACCGGACTTAGGGTGAGTAGTTTTAGACTTAGGGGGTTCGACATTACCTTTAGATTGGGACTTACTACATTTGTCAATGGTGTGTCCATATAATCTACAATACCTGCAGTACAGTTGAGAGGTACCTTGATCTGGGCTCGCTTTCTCGTAACTGTACCAAGACTTCTTGCTGGTAGGATCTGGAGTCAGCCGGTGGATGAGGCTGTAAGTGTCAGCTGACTTCGCACACTTCACTAATTCCGTCTCTTCCTTGTCTGCTAAGTATAGGCGGACAGGAGGAGGTACACGTCTCAAAAATTCTTCAACCAGTATGAGGTTGACAAGTTCTGAAAAAGTAGAGACATGTGCTGCCTCCAGCCATTTCATGAAATATCTTCGTTTGGTGTTAGCAAATTCTAAGAAGGTGGTGGTACTTGCCTTGACGTAGTCACGAAACTTTCGTCGATAGCTTTCGGTGGAGAGAAGGTAGGCGTCCAACACAGCTTGTTTCAGGGTGGTGTAGTCGTTTTCCGAAGCCAAAGTGCTGAGTGTGACTGCTGCTCTACCTGTTAAATGTACTCTGAGAAGGGTAGCCCATTGGTCGTCAGGCCAATTAAGTTGAACAGCAAGGGTCTCAAAAGTGGTAAAGAACACATCAACCTCCGTTTCGAGGAACGGGGGCATTAACTTACTTGCATGGGAGATATTGAAACTGGGAGGAAGACTAGCTGCCGCTTGTTGGAGTTGAGCTTGGTGTGCAGCGTCCCTCGTGAGTTCTCGGTCACGACATTTAGATTGCTTCTGCCTGTCGTTGGTCGTGGTCGCGTTGTATCTCGAGTCGCTGTTTGTATAAGGCCAACTCACTTCACTTTCTTCCCTTCTCTTCTTCAGGGCAGCTTCCGCTCTCCTGCTTGCAGCTGCTTCTTGTTTGTTGCTGTAGCTCGATCTTGGCAAGTTCCAATTTGAGCTTTATCGCTCTCAAGTCATCTTTATCTGAAATAATGTGCTGTTCATGGGTAGAAGAATCTATAATATCTTCCTCAGCAAGGTGATCCAGTATCATATTATTAATGGCAAATTTGTTGGCTCCATCAGGAACTTCTAAGTGATACTCATGTGCAAGAGTTAACAAATCGACCCTCTTAGCGTGACGTAAGGTCCCTATTTCACTTTCTGGATCTGCTTTGAAAACTTGTAAGCGGAACATGGTGAAAATATAGCAAAACAAAGGAGATGAATATAGTGAGAATATGGCGAGTGTCAGAAACAGGAAACGTGGCAACTGATACCTATCCTGTGGGGAATTATTAATAATTAAAGTAAATTCAAGATGGTAAATGAATAAGGTCGCAGGAAATCTTGTACCTGGTACTCACTATGGGAGGATAAAGGCAAGAAAATCCTACTAATTAGTGAAAACTAATTTTAAAATACAAGTGAAACACTAAATGGCTTCAAAATAAATGTAGTCCAAAAAATGTAGTCATACCTTGCCAAGTCACTATAGAACATAAGCAATGGTACCCACTGAAATTGAATATGGTATTTACAGAATTAGCGAACTTTGTGTGCTCAAAAGAAAGAACGCCAATTCCCTACCTTAGGTAAATACCATCAGTCTGACCGACGAGTAGGGGTGCGAGTGTCAACTGGTGACGAGAACTATCGGCGAGGTCCCAATTCGCCAATAATAGTTCGTGCTAGAGGATCTAAAGCCCTCTTTTTCCTCCTAGAGTCGGATTGCAGGACTTGGGTGCTATTGACCCGGAGACAGACCACAGTACCAGGGTACCTATGTGATAATCTGTCAAAAAGTGAGAAATATTGGGGGACAAAGATGTTAAACACGGAGGATAACACGGAAGGGGGAGACGACCAATTAAGAGTATGACTGCGGCCTACAGTCACCACGTAATCCAAAGTTGTCTCACTCTCACCATATGCTATTCCCGTAATGTACAATATACACAGCACCATATAAAATAAAGAATGATTAATGTGAATAATGGAAGCAAGGGAATAAGAGCCAAGTGCGCTTACCACAATTACCATACCTGAGTGAAGCTCCGTGGACAGATCTCCATTTAATAGTGACTCCGTGGACAGAACTCCATTTAATAGTGCTCCGTGGACAGGCCCCCATTTATATGTGACGGTAACGAGTTGGAAATGGTGGTCGGCAGTCTTCCAACTAGCAGGTGTCAGTGCTGGGCCACATATAATATATAAAAAAAGAAAAGGAAAAAAAAAGAGAAAAAAAAAAGAATGACTGCGTGATTTGGTAATCTGTGGTAAGGTTGGAAAGACTAAAAGCAATAATAAAAATATGGATTTTAATAACAATAAAAACACAAATTGAAATAAATGCAAAATCTTGGCTTACTGGCAAAAATAATAAACAATATAAACATGAAAATAGATTACGTTAATGGGGAGGAGAATTGATATACAAAAGTAAGTAAAATATGAATGCTGGAATATATGCACTAACTATGAACCTCTATTTGACCACACAGAGTGAGTCACTTAGGTTCACAGCTTGCGAGCACACAATATTCTGGCTGGCAGAAACGCAAGGGACTCCAACAATAACTGGTGAGGTCTTGTGATTGGCGGGGAGCCGGAGTGGAGTGTTGGTTGGCGGCCAATGAGGAAGCTGGATGGTCGCAAGTCGCTAGTTAGGCCGTTGAAGGGTTCGGCGCGTCGACCAGGTGCAGCAGTGGGGGGAAGGAGGGAGTTGCTGGTACGTGTGGCTATATATACGTTTAGCCACTACAAACGTATCTTGTATATTGATGAGGACAGGCGTGATTCGCAGAAATAGCAGGCTAAATCTCTGATAAGAGATTATCGTCACAATATATATATATATATATATATATATAATATATATATATATATATATATATATATATATATTATATATATATATT
>WNGS01010070.1:0-25453 GCA_020271785.1 Procambarus virginalis | reverse complement strand
GTGTGTGTGTGTGTGTATGTACATACAGCTAATATATGTAACAAAATTAACTTTTTTCTAAGTTTCTGTTCGAGATGATATCTGTAGTTTAAGGTAAGGAAAGTAAACTGTGAGAAGACACTAAGCCAGTATAGCATGGGGGAGGGATACGAGGTTAAGGACTCGATGTACAAGGACGGAGAGAAGGAAGGAAGGATGCCCAAACTGCTTGGACCGTCGGGGATCGAACACCGACCCAGGTTGCTGGGCTCCTGTCACTAAAATCACCTCACACGGCTCCCTCACCGTTACAATCACCTCACATAGCTCCCTCCCCATTACAATCACCTCACATGGCTCCCTCACCGTTACAATCACCTCACAGTGCTCCCTCACCATTACAATCACCTCACATAGCTCCCTCACCATTACAATCACCTCACATAGCTCCCTCACCATTACAATCACCTCACATAGCTCCCTCACCATTACAATCACCTCACATAGCTCCCTCACCATCACAATCACCTCACATAGCTCCCTCACCATCACAATCACCTCACATAGCTCCCTCACCATCACAATCACCTCACATAGCTCCCTCACCATCACAATCACCTCACATAGCTCCCTCATCATCACAATCACCTCACATGGCTGCCTCACGACTCCCACAAAGTCACACCAATAAAACCCACAAAATATTGCGACTCTTGGAGCCCCGCCAAGTTTAACAATTTTCATTGGTGTCTTTGGGAGCGCCAAGCCCGCTGATTGGTGGAAGATATGGGACAATATCTCCGTTTTCTGTCCAGGACAAACCTCTCTCTTTATTAAACCTTATCGAGTTGGAAACTTTTCACTTCCAAAAGGTCTCTCGAGTTATGGAGACGTGTGCTTATAAAATACATTATATTATATTAATTATTTATATATTTATAGAATGTTTAAACAATAAGGATGCTGTAGATAAAGTACGATCTTCCGAGCCTACGAGATGGAGACTAGGGAATACGAAATGGACGGAGTGTATAAATCTTTGTTTATCCAGGTACTAGTTTGGGGCCTTAGAGAGACGGTATATGGATGAACAGAGGTCATCGTTGTCTCATGATGAAGATGATGTTAACAGCTTGTAAATTCCACTGTAAATGGCGGCCGCGTGGAAACTAGGTGATATAGCTATCTGAAAGTTTCCGTAAAGAAGCTGTCAGCAAGACGGGTGTTTCAGCGAGTTTTGGATGTGGGGGCGACGAGGTACGGTCTTGTCGGTGTGGTGAGCTGGGTAAGATATTATAGGTTATGAGAGCGATTCCTAGTGAAGCACTGAGCACCACATGCGTTCCCCGGTGAAGCACTGAACACCACATGCGTCCCCGGTGAAGGAGACACCACATGCGTCCCGGTGAAGCACTGAGCACCACATGCGTCCCCGGTGAAGCACTGAGCACCACATGCGTCCCCGGTGAAGCACTGAGCACCACATGCGTCCCGGTGAAGCACTGAGCACCACATGCGTCCCCGGTGAAGCACTGAGCACACGTCCACGGTGAGCACCACCATGCGTCCCGGTGAAGCACTGAGCACCACATGCGTCCCCGGTGAAGCACTGAGCACCACATGCGTCCGGTGAGTGAGCACTGAGCACCACATGCGTCCCGTGTGAAGCACTGAGCACCACATGCGTCCCCGGTGAAGCACTGAGCACCACATGCGTCCCCGGTGAAGCACTGAGCACCACATGCGTCCCCGGTGAAGCACTGAGCACCACATGCGTCCCGGTGAAGCACTGAGACATGCGTCCCTGATGAATGACTCTGACGACTACATAGGTCCCTGGTAGATATACGGTCCGTCGACGGTATATCTAATTTTTGGATGTATTGGTAGAGATCACAAGCGGACCCGTGTTGGGACCGATGGTGCTCTCTGGGACCTGGCTGGGACCTGGCTGGGACCTGGCTGGGACCTGGCGGGACCTGGCTGGGACCTGGCTGGGACTGGACTGGCTGGGACCTGGCCAGCCTTGCAGACCAACCCGGAACTTGTGCTCGGTGGGGGAAAGTATTACAATATTGAACACACATTAAATGTGGTTTTACAACACGAAGTCGAGAATAAATTTATACATGAATAAGTTATTGGTTTGACTGTAAAATAATTATCTTTTTTTCATATGCGGTCTTCAAATTGAATAGACTTTGCAAATCGTGATTGACTGCCCAATTAGTTAGTACTTATGAAGCTAGGTAACAAACTAATGCTTTTGAGTAAGAGCATTGTGAATGGCGTGCCGCATGCGGCTCCGGTGATTAATGATTGGAATTAATCGAGAATCACACAGCGGCGGTAGTTCCCCTTTTGTGTAGTTGGTAAGAGTTCTTCCTGTACTTGTCTAGTTGTGCTTGGTGAGGGTTGAGCTTCGGCTCTTTGGTTCCACCTCTCAACTGCCGGTCAACTAGTGTACACAGGTGTCTCAGCCGATTGAACTATCATATCTACATTTGAAACTATATATACCGAGTCTGCCTCCACCACATCACTACCTAGAGCATTTCTTTTGTCATCTATTCTGACAAAAAACTCTTTCTAATATCCGACGGTCTCACTTCATGCAGGTCGGCGTTCAATCCCCGACCGTCCAAGTAGTTGGGCACCATTCCGTTCCCCCGTCCCATCCCAAATCCTTATCCTGACCCTTTCCAAGTGCTATATAGTCGTAATGCCTTGGCGCTTTCCCCCTGATAATTCCCTCTGTGGCTCATTTGAGAACTCAGTTTCCACCTGTTTCCCTCGTTCGAGTACCACTCGTGTGGTCATCGACTCTGGGTACCTTTTCAAACTACACATTAGTGACACCTATACCCCAAAACTAGGTACTGCTATTTTCCCCCAGTGAGGAGGAGGCCTACTTGACCTTCAAAAGTTCTAATTGTCTCTCGAGAAATCCGGCTAAAACGAGGCCATACGGACACTGAGTGCCAGCTGAGCGCCCTGGCACTCTGAGCCGGCTCCTGCTGCTGCTGCTGAGTTTAACGACTAGAAGAAAAGACTTCTCATAACTAAGCCGTGATCATGTAAAGTTAATAACGTTCCCAGAGTCAGTTTTACCCAAACATATAAACACCGAGAATTGCCTTTTTAGGGTTATTTTTAGTGAAAAACAATCACTTGATTGAAGCGGTCATGTCAAGACTGGGAAGGCTTAAAAGATTGGACAGGATCAACATTATAAGTCATAGTCAAGTTTTCCTAGCGACTGAGTACTTTTAACAAGCTACTGCTAACAAAATACACAAGAGAACATCAAATCAAATGGAGGTAGAGTGTCTGTCTCTGTCTGTTCCTGTCTGTTTGTCCCTGTCTGTGTGTTTCACGTCCAACTCTTCCCTATCATCTGTCTTTTCGCATTCATGTCGCTCTTGCGAGGGTAAAGCAATACTGCCATGGCGAGCTCCATAGCTAGTTAGTGTTTTAGAGAATATGGTCCAAGTAGCACGGTCTATGGTGAGCCCGTAGTGGCCTTGCCTGGCCCAAGAGCGAGGCTGTATTCTGGATATAGATGTATGCTAGACGCTAATCAGCAATATGCTAATATTATGTATGCTATTGCTGAATACTAATCAGCAATATTACGTCAATATAGTTAAGGGGGGGGGGGGTAATGTATTGGCTGGAGGTGAGGTGTCATTGGGTAGTGTATTGGTGGGCTTTTGTGAGTAGTGGAGAAAGTGTGTCGTAAGGCACACTTGGGGTTGGTCAGGAAGGACTGTAGAGTGGAAATTGCCTCAGAACGATGCGTGTGATTGTCAGTAATGATTGTTGTGACGGGACTGGTAATGTGTGTGTGAGGAGTGTGTCAGGAGTGAGAGTCGGGGGAGAGTGGGCAATTTGTCGGTCGAGTCATTGAGTCGGCCGGTGACAAATGAGAGTATTGACTGGCGGCTGGTGTCATTACACACTGCACACTCACAGATTGCAAGTTAAGTATGCTAGTGTGAGGCAATGGTGAGGGAATGGTGAGGGAATGGTGAGGGAATGGTGAGACAATGGTGAGGCAATGGTGAGACAATGGTGAGACAATGGTGAGGGTATGGTAGGTCCCCTCCCCTACACGCTGGGGGATCACACACACATCCTGGGAGGGCCTGACGGCTGAGTGGAAAGCGTACGGGATTCGTAGTCCTATAAGGTCTGGGTTCGATCTCCGGCGGAGGCGGAAACAAATGGGCAGAGTTTCTTTCACCCAAATGCCCCCTGTTCACCGATCAGTAAATAGGTACCTGGGAGTTAGACAGCTGCTACGGACTGCTTCCTGGAGGTGTGTGTGTGGAAAGAAAGAGTGAGGTGTGGAAAGAAAATCAATTAATAGTTGAGAGGCGGGCCGAAAGAGCCAGAGCTCAACCCCCCCAAGCACAACTAGGCCAATATACAAGACAACAGGAGTTAATATGGACGACAAACTATCCAATGAAATAGCCACATAATTCAGAGCTGCGAATCAACGTTCCCACTTCGACGAGTTACATATGTGGAGGGTGAGGTTGTCCTCTAGTTGTGTAGGGGGTGGATATTCTCCTTCGTGGGGTATGGTAGTCCTGAAGGACCCTGCAGGATTGCCTCGCTTGGACTGGACGGTAGAGCGACGGTCTCGCTTCATGCTGGTCGGCGTTCAATCCCCCGACCGTCCACAAGTGGTTGGGCACCATTCCTTTTCCCCCGTCCATGTCTACAGCCATTGCTTCACCCCCTCGACGCAAGATCCTTCAGTAATATCCAATAATTTATTTCGGAAACTTTAATAAGCTCTCCAGCTTGCCGCCTGGCATAGTCGCGCGGCCTTTCCTAAACTCATTCAGTAACTTTAATGTGTTTTGATTATCGGTGAGAGAGGCCGAAGGTTGGGTGGCCCGGGTGTGGCCCGGGTGTGGCCCTGGGTGTGGCCCGGGTGTGGCCCGGGTGTGGCCCTGGGTGTGGCCCGGGTGTGGCCCGGGTGTGGCCCGACCAGGGTGTGGCCCCAGGGTGTTCTGGTGTGGCTCCAGTAAACCCCGAAGTTGGTAGAGAGACTAAAACCAGGTCTGAAAATATTATTAGATTTTTTTTATAGAAATGTCTGATATAATTTTTTTGTAGACGGACAAGAAAATTCTTTTTCTGATTCTGTCGAACCGAGAGGGTGAGCTGGGATGTCTCGAGGGTGAGCTGGGATGTCCGAGGGTGAGCTGGGATGTCCCGAGGGTGAGTTGGGATGTCTCGAGGGTGAGCTGGGATGTCCCGAGGGTGAGCTGGGATGTCTCGAGGGTGAGCTGGGATGTCCCGAGGGTGAGCTGGGATGTCCCGAGGGTGGAACTGGGATGTCCCGAGGGTGGAACTGGGATGTCCCGAGGGTGGAGCTGGGATGTCTCGAGGGTGAGCTGGGATGTCCCGAGGGTGAGCTGGGATGTCTCGAGGGTGGAACTGGGATGTCCCGAGGGTGGAGCTGGGATGTCCCGAGGGTGAGCTGGGATGTCCCGAGGGTGAGCTGGGATGTCAGTGACGCAGAAGGTACAGTAATCAGCCTGCCACTAACCACAAAGACTACTCACAACTACTCACCAACCACCAGATCGCAGTAACAAGGTTATCGCGAACAACCGAACTCAATTACGGGTTCGCCATAGCCCGTGCTACATGCATAGTTTAGTTCCGAGTAACTGAATCTAAAAACAACAACAGACTGTCAGAATATCCGTGAAAAAAATTGACAACAGTTTACCAGTCATCGAAAAAAATAGAACATTTACACAAACATTACGAAACTTTTACATCTTTCTTCACTAGGAGGGTTGTTTATAACGGTAATTACCTTGACTAGTGAAGTGCTGATCTCGTAGGCTGTTTAATAAATCCAAACAAAGCCGCCATGATTCGGGGAAGATGCATAGGTTTCGTCAGTGGTTGGGTAAAAATGCTTAATGAATCCCTGGCCCCTTGATGTATATAAGCAGATATGACCGCTATACCATTCATTGGCAGCAAAGTCGTTTCTTATATGAAGTAACATGTAGTTATCTGCCTTAAGAGAGAGTGCCTCTACACCACTTTTGCCTGCCACTGTATCTACACGCTCCTCTTGTGGTATACTATTCTGTCCCCCTCTTGAAGTATGCTACCCATCTATGCTTCCATCTTGTTGAAGTATGCTACCCATCTATGCTTCCATCCTGTTGAAGTATGCTACCCCATCTATGCTTCCATCTTGTTGAAGTATGCTACCCATCTATGCTTCCATCTTGTTGAAGTATGCTACCCATCTATGCTTCCATCTTGTTGAAGTATGCTACCCATCTATGCTTCCATCCTGTTGAAGTATGCTACCCCATCTACGCTTCCATCCGTTGAAGTATGCTACCCCATCTATGCTTCCATCCTGTTGAAGCATGCTACCCCATCTACACTTCCATCCTGTTGAAGTATGCTACCCATCTATGCTTCCATCCTGTTGAAGCATGCTACCCCATCTACGCTTCCATCCTGTTGAAGTATGCTACCCATCTATGCTTCCATCCTGTTGAAGCATGCTACCCCATCTACGCTTCCATCCTGTTGAAGTATGCTACCCATCTACGCTTCCATCCTGTTGAGTATGCTACCCACTCTCGTCTCAACCATGCGGGATACACACTACCAAACCTCATTTCAACACACAAAGTATATTAGCCTGCCTCCACTCTGCCTCTGACAGCCCGCCCCAAAATGCTAAAATATTAACCTTACTCACTTTATACTCAATATTAAATCTCGGGGAAGTTGGCAACACTTACGATCTCCCCTCCCCCCTCCCTCCCTCCAAAAAAAATATATATAACCTCGTCAATATAGCAAACAACAACAACAACATAACGTTATTACTATAAGGTTTAAGAACATAAGAGTTATTATTTGGTCTATAACAAAGAACACGCAAGAACACATAGCAATATGTGGTCCACACCGTCGTCGTACATATGAGGTATTCGAGTTTTGACGCTATCGGTCTCTACGTTAAAAATTCGGGTGGTTTAGTGAAATTATGAACTCACGCGCCAGTGGACCAATGTTCATCGTCTTGTGTGTGTGTGTGTGTGTGTGTGTGTGTGTGTGTGTGTGTGTGTGTGTGTGTGTGTGTGTGTGTGTGTGTGTGTGTGTTGTAAGTGGATTACGCAAGTGTGAACTAGTCTGGTTTGGCAAACAGCACTTCAGATACGACGCTTGTTAAGTTGCGAATAAGGGGCTGCATGGGTCGTTAGCGGAGAGAAGCAGAGGTTTTGTGTGTGACGCAGTTTCGGAGGTGGTCTGATTGCCTTTAAACAGAGACCCGGGCACCGCCGGATACCTACCCCTCCCTCCCTCGATCTAGTACCAAAATAGAATTGAAGTTTTACAATAATTTATACTGGTTAACTATTTTATATCTATCTTTTATATGGCGTTTTGTATGGCAAATATCTACCCAGTCGCAGATCCACGGACACCCCTATGTACATCCTACCCTTGGAACATCTCTCTCTCCCTGTACTCCACCTACACAATCACAGTTCTTAGCTTTCCGCCTGGTACATAAAACAATCCTTTGTCTTCCCCCATACCCAACAATCCCTCGCTCTTTCTCCCACGTATTCAATTTACAATCTCTCGTTCCCTCCCCTTCCTTCCCCCACGTACATAAAGCAGCATCTAGACCGGGGAACCAATGGCACGCGTGCCGAAAGTAACACGAGTAATTATTTCGTTGTCAAGTACACGCAGTTATTGGACGCGTTAAACAAAACTTTTGAAATGCTTTCAGACATTTTTTTCTCTCTCTCTGATGGTACTCAAGATAAGTTTTTATGTAATTATCACCAATTTAATCACACTCTCTCAAAAGAAGGTTCCCCATCCTTGATCTAGATTCTAGAGCAATAATGAACTGATTTTGAGATAGCTGCTGCTGCTGCTGCTGCTGTTTCTGCAGCTGCTCTATTTGCTATCCGTTGCTTTCCCAACTGCTTCTGCTACTTTTTACATTTTTTTACAATCGCAGCTCATCAAGACCTCTTACAAAAAACGTCGCTTTTCGCTCGTATGCGTTACCTAAGGCCAAAAATTGTCCAACTAGAAAATAGAAGCGGCTGGCGAAACTGACGTACTGTCCCGTTTTCTGTTTTGGGTCCTCTCGTATGTTAGGAGAGACCACTTTAAATTGATTTAACGTTTTCTTGACGTTGTGGGAACCTTAAGAGAACAGGCTGGCTCATGTTCCCTGTTAGCCTTCAGGTGCGACAAGTCAGAAGGCTCAATATGTACAAATTAACGGGTATTCATAGGACCCTCAATACACCATCTGTGTAAAGTGCAGCTTTAACCTCTAACTCTTCATGCTTAATGGAATATTTGTAATTTAAAAACCAAATTTCATAACGTGAATTAATAATTATATGCTAATACCCGTATTTATTAATCTCACGGGTCGCGCTGGAAAACCACCTCGATTAGTGTTTAGATTGAAAACCACTAATCGAGGTAATTGGGGTCCTAGAGCTACAGCCCAACAATGAGACAGGTTAAGATATTCTCCTCCCTTCATGTAGTAATTTGCATGTATATATACATACCAAACGAGGCCTTCGTACCACACTCTCTGTGGCTCCAGTTAATCAAAGATTTTTAATAGCAACGTTCGCGCCTAAAATACACGCTCTAACAGTTTCCAATTTAGTTCGGTGGTGGTAGTTAAGGCAATTGGTTGTAATGCATTTCTGCTCAGCGGCGAGGGATCACCGGGGCAGCCTCTTAAGGAGATTACAAAACCCTCATTCCTTCCCCTTACCAATTACGAGAACAGTAATCCCTCCTCGGCCATCGATTGCTTCGATGCAGGCAATTGTACACACATTACGCCGAGCAGCCTGTGCTGCAACCCGCTCAAGACAGCACATATATGACTTATTGCTTATAGTCACTATTTCGCGTTTAAATAAGTACATATGTGACATATTACAAGCCATGTTTTTGTTCAAGGCACTAACTTTTCCTCTCGGTTTTATTAAACAATAGAGATTTTATACAAAATTTGAAAATATCCTGAGTTACTTTACAATTTATTTAAATATTTTAGTTTTGTTTTATTATTTTTATAAAACTGTAATATCAATATAGGTATAGGTTCAGTACTAATTGTAATATCTTAACATACTAAGAAGGTTAGGTTAGGTTGTGGTTTTCTATTCAGCTTTTCAAGGTAAACTCAAATATTCACAATAAATTTGTATGTCACATATGCACTTATTCATAAGCAAGATATTGACTATAAGCAGGTGCGAGAACGGGTTGCTGCATTACTGCTGATCAGTCTGTGCCTTACTGCTGATCAGCCTGTGCCTTACTGCTGATCAGCCTGTGCCTTACTGCTGATCAGCCTGTGCCTTACTGCTGATCAGCCTGTGCCTTACTGCTGATCAGCCTGTGCCTTACTGCTGATCAGCCTGTGCCTTACTGCTGATCAGCCTGTGCCTTACTGCTGATCAGCCTGTGCCTTACTGCTGATCAGCCTGTGCCTTACTGCTGATCAGCCTGTGCCTTACTGCTGATCAGCCTGTGCCTTACTGCTGATCAGCCTGTGCCTTACTGCTGATCCTGTGCCTACTGCTGATCAGCCTGTGTCTTACTGCTGATCAGCCTGTGTCTTACTGCTGATCAGCCTGTGCACCGCCGCTGATCAGCCTGTGCACCGCCGCTGATCAGCCTGTGCACCGCCGCTGAACAGCCTGTAACACTCACAGCTGATCAGCCTATTTTAAAATTTATGACCTCTTCTGCAGCTTGCAATATTCAACCAGGTCGAGCGTACTAAAGGGAGCAGCCTGAGCACGCTCACAGCCTCCTGAGTAGACACTACATGCTCATGAAGTGGACTCATGAGGCCGACGGCCACTTATTCCGGATTTAGGATTGATATCCACATTATAGGTGATGGCTGGAGTCCTATATTATAAAACCTGCACAAATAACCACACACAACACCTATCATTATATATACCGGTTCAGTTATTGTCCATAAACTGTTTTAAGAGTCAAAATTAATGGCAATATCCCCCCGTGTGAGCGTGCTGTTATATCCGGAGGGGGTTAATGTCCCCCCTTCTCCTTAGTTCCCCCCTCAAACGTCGAACCTGTGTTATCTTGAGGTTATCTTTACATGATTTCGGGGCTTTAGTGTCCCCGCGGCCCGGTCCTCGACCAGGCCTCCACCCCCAGGAAGCAGCCCGTGACAGCTGACTAACACCCAGGTACCTATTTTACTGCTAGGTAACAGGGGCATAGGGTGAAAGAAACTCTGCCCATTGTTTCTCGCTAGCGCCTGGGATCGAACCCGGGACCACAGGATCACAAGTCCAGCGTGCCGACCGGCTCCCTAGGTGTCTCGACCTGTGTTCGAGACATTGTGTGTGTGGTTTTAGCTCATCGACTTGGACTAGTCGGCACAGCAGGCTGTTTTGCTTCGTGGAGGGTCGTCGTTCTAACCCCTGATGGGGTGTAAGTGATTGGGCACTGTGCTCGCACCCTGTCTCTTGGCTCGCCCTCATTGCCTTTCCAAGTACGATGTTATCATACTGGCTCGGCGTTTTATCCTGACAATTGATCTAAATTTGATCTTCATGTTTTATGAAAATTCTATTTTTATTACAATTCTAAACAGTTTTATAAACATTTTAGAACAATTATAAAAATTGTTCTGCTAACGACAGCAGAACGCTGATAGCAGAGCCATAGTAACTGCTCTGGATGATATTTTTGCGAGTACTCTAGGTATCTTTGCTCTAAAGTACTCATAGAGTATTACTGCTCTAAAAGCAAGCCTCGTCACAGGAGACAAGGAACCAAATAATCACCAAGCGCTAACGACTGCCATTTATAAATCTACTGAAAGCAATTTACGACAGATTTATAACCTAAAGTTTCAGAGCAACTTTTTATATATTTTTTGTGGCCATAAATTAGCGTTGGAAAGGAAGTAGAAATATAACCTGTCTAGACAACTTCTAAATTATCTCCCCCGAGGCAGACATCATGCGTACGAAGAGCGAGAACCTAAGCTTTTTCAGACTTTTCAAGGCAAAGATAAATATTACTGAAGCTTAAATTACTAAGCTTACACAGGAGTTGAAATTCAACTTCAACGGCCGTTTTAAATTTGAAATTCAACTTCAACGGTCTTTTTGAATTTGAAATTCAACTTCAACGGGCTTTTTGAATTTGAAATTTAACTTCAACGGGCTTTTTGAATTTGAAATTCAACTTCAACGGCCTTTTTGAATTTGAAATTCAACTTCAACGGCCTTTTTAAATTTTAAATTCAAATTCAACGGCCCATGGGCCGTCACCAACCGTCACATAACCCGGGGGAATTTACTTACGCTTCTTTGAGTCTGACCCGCGATAATCTTCTTAATATTCTGCCCGTCCTCGCATAGAAAGGCTCGTTAATCCAGCTGCCAAACCCCTTGTATTTGAATGAAAAGCGGTTTACACACGACTCACAACTGATGACGTCCGAACACTTCCGGAACAAGTGCTTCGCTCACGTCCTCTGTTCGAACCACAATCCTATAAATGCTTCACCCACGAACTTTAAATACAAATAATCGCCAACAGAACCTAAACAACTACCCTAACCTAACTATACATAGAATTTGTATATATAATATTAATTTATATAAGCGAACAGAACAATGTTTAACACAGAATGTTAAAATTGATGAATGCGTCTGAGGAGGATGGCCGCTGCTTTAACAAGCCTAATGTGTTAAGCCAGTTTGCACGTGGATTTTGTTGGGGAAGTACAGGTGGAGGCGATCGACAGCCATCACCTGGCGTCACACAATCAGAAAATAGACAATAGTCATAATGCTTCTCGTGTTTAATGACATTATATATAATTTATTAAACATTATAGAGTTGAGTTATTCACTCTAGCTTCTTTTCTCTAAACACTTCATTGTTCCAGCTTCAGGTGGAGATGATTGTGTTGTCAGAGTGTAACTATCCTGATTGTCACTCCAATCACCAGCTCGCATGATCTTTTGATATTAATAATCCAAGAGATCTCTGCATTCACCCATTTTGATTTGTTTAACAATTTCAACTACCATGGCATTATACAGAATGAAGGAAAGACTCAATCTATGAATAAAAGTATTGGGTCTTTTCATCACCTTCATTCAAGCACTGCATCATTGTAGCAAGTTTATTATATAGAATAATAAAGCCTTTAAATTTCTTCTGCCATTATATCATTCAGTATCACTAAAGAAAATTAAGATAACTTCCATGAATAGGTAATAAGATTAGCCGAGATGTTATCTTGAGAGGTTTTTAATTTTTAAATCTTTGTGAGGTGCACAAAGAATTATATTAAACTTTTATCTCAAATTTTACTTAAATACAAAGTTAGGGATGTATTACTACACTGAGGGGGAACGGTGGGTGTGGTGGGCCTGCAACTGTCAGGCAGTGGTGGGTGTGGTGGGCCTGCAACTGTCAGGCAGTGGTGGGTGTGGTGGGCCTGCAACTGTCAGGCAGTGGTGGGTGTGGTGGGCCTGCAACTGTCAGGCAGTGGTGGGTGTGGTGGGCCTGCAACTGTCAGGCAGTGGTGGGTGTGGTGGGCCTGCAACTGTCAGGCAGTGGTGGGTGTGGTGGGCCTGCAACTGTCAGGCAGTGGTGGGTGTGGTGGGCCAGCAACTGGCAGGCAGTGGTGGGTGTGGTGGGCCTGCAACTGGCAGGCAGTGGTGGGTGTGGTGGGCCTGCAACTGTCAGGCAATGGTGGGTGTGGTGGGCCTGCAACTGTCAGGCAGTGGTGGGTGTGGTGGGCCTGCAACTGTCAGGCAGTGGTGGGTGTGGTGGGCCTGCAACTGTCAGGCAGTGGTGGGTGTGGTGGGCCAGCAACTGGCAGGCAGTAGTGGGTGTGGTGGGCCAGCAACTGGCAGGCAGTGGTGGGTGTGGTGGGCCTGCAACTGTCAGGCAGTGGTGAGTGTGGTGGGCCAGCAACTGGCAGGCAGTGGTGGGTGTGGTGGGCCAGCAACTGGCAGGCAGTGGTGGTGTGGTGGGCCAGCAACTGTCAGGCAGTGGTGGGTGTGGTGGGCCAGCAACTGTCAGGCAGTGGTGGGTGTGGTGGGCCTGCAACTGTCAGGCAGTGGTGGGTGTGGTGGGCCTGCAACTGGCAGGCAATGGTGAGTGTGGTGGGCCTGCAACTGTCAGGCAGTGGTGGGTGTGGTGGGCCAGCAACTGTCAGGCAGTGGTGGGTGTGGTGTGCCTGCAACTGGCAGGCAGTGGTGGGTGTGGTGGGCCTGCAACTGGCAGGCAATGGTGAGTGTGGTGGGCCTGCAACTGGCAGGCAATGGTGGGTGTGGTGTGCCTGCAACTGGCAGGCAATGGTGGTGTGGTGGGCCTGCAACTGGCAGGCAGTGGTGGGTGTGGTGTGCCTGCAACTGGCAGGCAGTGGTGGGTGTGGTGGGCCTGCAACTGGCAGGCAATGGTGGGTGTGGTGTGCCTGCAACTGGCAGGCAGTGGTGGGTGTGGTGGGCCTGCAACTGGCAGGCAGTGGTGGGTGTGGTGGGCCTGCAACTGGCAGGCAATGGTGGGTGTGGTGTGCCTGCAACTGGCAGGCAGTGGTGGGTGTGGTGGGCCTGCAACTGGCAGGCAGTGGTGGGTGTGGTGGGCAGCAACTGGCAGGCAATGGTGGGTGTGGTGGGCCTGCAACTGGCAGGCAGTGGTGGGTGTGGTGGGCCTGCAACTGGCAGGCAGTGGTGGGTGTGGTGGGGCAGCAACTGGCAGGCAATGGTGGGTGTGGTGGGGCCTGCAACTGGCAGGCAGTGGTGGGTGTGGTGGGCCTGCAACTGGCAGGCAGTGGTGGGTGTGGTGGGGCAGCAACTGGCAGGTAATGGTGGGTGTGGTGGGCCTGCAACTGGCAGGCAATGGTGGGTGTGGTGGGCCAGCAACTAACTCACCAGCACCCCCCCCCCCCCCATGCCGTCAACACCCATCTCAAAGCTATTCCTACTATCTCAACTATTTTGTCCTGCTCCCTCAAGAGTCTCCATTACTCCTTGCAAAAGTCACAGGCCTTTTGTTGTACTTTTGTTTACCACCTGTTTGTCTACGGGCTCACCATAGCCCGTGCTACTTGGAACCTTTCNATATGAATTGCATAAAAACATTTGTAAAAAAAAATGTGATGTTTTAGACAAGGGTAAATGCGACAGAGGTGCAGTAACTGGGAAGTGAATTGTTTGGTACAGTACCAGTCTCGCTTCTTGCAAAGTCGTCGTTCGATACCAGATGGTCCAAAGGTTTTACACCGTTCCTTCACTATGTCCTTACATTCCAGCTTATTCCAACTAAGTCATACTGGCCTAAAGTTAGATCCTCATACTAAAATACCTTGACCTGCAGTGAATCTTTGAATGTCTTAAACAGTCGTGACAGTCACTGACACGAGGTTTCCAGCAAAGTTCAGAGTGACTAGTTCAATGACGCTCTGGATATTAACGGATCACTCACTGCCCAGTCACAAGTTGTTAAAATAACAGATGGTAGTCAGCCGGATTTTGAAGCAACGTAACCAGCTAAAATCATGTTTACTATAATTAAAAGTGAGTACATTAAAAGTGCCCCAGAGATTTATATTTGTTCTTAAACATTAGAGAAAATACCGTGATGTGTGAGGGCTGGTGGGAAGATAAAAACAATGGCGAAGTACAGTTAATGGTGGCATCATCAGCGCAAGAGCGGATAACATAACGTTACGAAAGTCATTGATGAATAGTATTAGACAACTGTAGAGCGAAGCCTTGAGCATCACCAGAGTTGATTAAAGAGGGAGCAGAAGCCCAAGTAGCCACAACAGCTGCGATAGAGCTTCAGCCCACATACATGGGTCAACGTTCGAGGCTCCTAGAGCCCAGGTGAATGGATTATTTTTTAGCTGTGTTACATCTCTGAGGTGAATATAAACGAGTGTATTCTCACGGTAGAAGTAATTGGTATTTACGACGTGAGGTGGACCACATGGACCAGATGATGCTTCAGATACGAGATCAAATCACCAGCTGAGGAAACTTTCCACACCACAGCGAAGATCACAACCTATTGGTTGTCTGTGGAACTCTTAATGCGGGCTGAGTTCACTGCTAATACGTCCATAGATCAGAACTACGACCTTTCATTGTGGCAGGCTGAGCAGGATGATCAACACTATTTAGAACACAGTCGACGACAAAATATGTTAATATGCCTTAACTCCTCCCGCCGCTCCAGTCGTTAAATGCTTTTTTTCCCCAATTTCATTTGTTATTATTTTTTTAATCACGTCCACCTCTATGTCTTATTTTCAAACAGCTGCGCCGTCAAAGGAAGAGACGTACGCATCTGTAACACTTTCTTGGGTCAGAAGCATTTGGGTGTTTTTATGTCTGAACGGCGTTGAGAACCAACTATGATAGTGGAGATAGTCGAATGAGGCATGAAATTGCTCAGAGAGAAAACAGATGGGCCAGGGCGTCTCGACTCGTCTTAAAGACTGAGGCTGTTGGGGAGAAGCAGGTACAGGCGACCACTAGCGAACAATAACAGCTGCTTACATGTGTATGAATACTGGACGACCCCTAGCGACGTCACTCGTACGATACTGTTTGGCCGAGGCAGGTGTGGGTGGAGGGTGTGTCCCCAGCAGGTGTGTGTGGACTGAGCAAGAGAGGCAGCTGCAAGGTGGGGCAGGTTTTGTGCTGGTGGTATGTTAGTGACGGAAGGGATGGAGACGCAGGTGTTGGTTTAAGAAATAAGAGTGCAGGCAGCCACTGTCCAGAATTTTAAATCGGTCCTTTAGCGACCTTAATCCTTGCTCTCTCTCTTTCCTCTCCAGCACGCCGTTTTTCTCACCTATTTGTTCAAGTTCCTAGCGAACTCCCTCGTCCCAGCATCTCCAGTGGGGTCGTGGATGCTGGGTGAACTCCCTCGTCCCAGCATCTCCAGTGGGGTCGTGGATGCTGGGTGAACTCCCTCGTTCCAGCATCTCCAGTGGGGTCGTGGATGCTGGGTGAACTCCCTCGTCCCAGCATCTCCAGTGGGGTCGTGTATGCTGGGTGAACTCCCTCGTCCCAGCATCTCCAGTGGGGTCGTGGATGCTGGGTGAACTCCCTCGTCCCAGCATCTCCAGTGGGTCGTGGATGCTGGGTGAACTCCCTCGTCCCAGCATCTCCAATGGGGTCGTGGTTGCTGGGTGAACTCCCTCGTCCCAGCATCTCCAATGGGGTCGTGGTTGCTGGGTGAACTCCCTCGTCCCAGCATCTCCAGTGGGGTCGTGGATGCTGGGTGAACTCCCTCGTCCCAGCATCTCCAATGGGGTCGTGGTTGCTGGGTGAACTCCCTCGTCCCAGCATCTGCAGTGGGGTCGTAGATGCTGGGTGAACTCCCTCGTCCCAGCATCTCCAGTGAGGTCGTGGTTGCTGGGTGAACTCCCTCGTCCCAGCATTTCCAGTGAGGTCGTGGTTGCTGGGTGTGGTGTTTGGTCTTGACCAAGGTTAATGGGGGCTGGACAGCACATAATTTGTACACAACAGGCCCGCGGGAGCCCGGGTGTGAGGAGATTTTCTGGAAGGTCGGTCTCTCTAATCGTGTTCTTTACTTCGCGGCTGAGGTCATAAACTTGGCCGTGACCATCGCTATTGCAACACTAAAAAGGTTTAGCTGTGGCATTTGTGTATTTCCTATTTATTGTTCCTATTTGTGCCTGTGCAATGTCCAATGCACCTTCCCCAAAAAACAGGAAGTCGAGTGAGTTGTACAGGTTCGAGTTGGCATAAAATACCTTCTCTACTCGACTGTTTGAACACTGTTCTCTTGTCACTTGACATGATGGCAGCGTCTGCCCTCCTGTCTACTCTGTCCTGTCACTGGAGACAGGACAGAATAATATTGTCCTGGATCATCCTAGGTATCTCTCCTGCTCCTCCTTGTGAGGAGAGGTACAAGGAGAAGCAGTAATAGGTTCCTTTAAGTAAACTGCAAGACGCAAGAGCCATTTTCCAGGTCTCGTGTCTGCATTTATAATGAGGTTCCAGGATCCTTTTAGCGGGCTGAAACGGTAAACCTGTAACCCGTCACAAGTCCAATGGTGTTTCCAGGATAGGGATAGGGTTATTATCAGGAGAAAGCGCCAAGCCATTACGACTATATAGCACTTGGAAAGGGGTCAGGATAAGGGTATGGGACGGGGAGGTGTTTCCAGGACCCTTCCAGGGATTCTGAAACGAGACACGTCACAGGTCGCTTATGGCCCTGGCTCTCACAGGAACCTTCCAGGGTGACGTAATACTCACAGTTCACTACGGGCTCACCATAGCCCGTGCTACTTGGAACTTTTTGTTCTAGGTAGCGAATCTTACACAACAACGGTGACGTAACGTAACAGTGGGAACATTCACCCTGGAATGCCAATAACAACTTGGAAACGTATTCAATGACTTTGATCAAACGATGAATGTATTGTTACGGTCGCTAGACCTGGCAGACTCACGATTGCTAATAATACTTGAAAGTTTGAGTGGCATAATTACCTCGTTAACGAAAAAGCCAACGAGAGGAACCATTTTTACCAACGACCAACTTTAATTCTCCATTTCCATGACGATAGCTGGCAATTAACGTAACGTTTGCATATTTTTCATTCTTATTTTATTTGGCGAAACAGGCGAAAATTTTCCTGTTTAATTCATCCCCCGCGAAGAGGTCCAGCGGACAGATATCACTGGTTGTTAGAGGCAGCTGGCGGGCGTGAGGGGGCGAGGCATTACCAGTCCCTCCCTCAACCTCTCATGATAACTAGCTTTTTTGGGGGTCCCTGCAACGTGGGAGGTTCCTTCAACGTGGGGGAAGGGTACATTCAACGTGAAGGGGGGAAGGAGGTAGAGGTACATTGAATGTGGGGGTGGGGGAGGATGGAATCTCAATTAATCCTTTACGAAAGGCATATAGTACTTCACTATAAACCTTAACAGCCCTACAGTACTTCCCTTGCCCCGTACTGCGGGCTCACCATAGCCCGCGCTATTTGGAACTATGTTCCAGGTAGCGAATCTTTAACAACAACAACAACAACCAAGCACTGGGATGAACAAAGGCAGCAGAAGGAAGGTCGTGCAACAATCTGTATTAGTACGTGATATTGCAAGTAATTCAGCGTTTTTAGAAGGGTGAAGTCCAGGAGCACCGCTGGTGCAGCTGGGCCTTGGGAGTCTCCGTTGCATCATGTTATTAAAATTGCAGGAAGCGTGTGGGGGTCAACGTTGATGCCAGGACGCAAAGGGAGGCTTGGGAAATGTGATCAAGAGCCGACAGATGCCGGATATGGTGCGTTCTGCAGCCGGCTTGTCATCTTCCAGACGCAGGCGATGAGTCACAATAACGTGGCTTAAAGTAAGTTCACCAGACCACACACTAGAAGGTGAAGGGACGACGACGTTTCGGTCCGTCCTGGACCATTGTCAAGTCGATTCGACCTGAGATTGGTCTGGTCAACATCTTTCAGACTTTCCGGCCCTCGTTGGGCGACTTCCAGCCTCATTATGGAACAATGAGTGTGTGAAAACCTCCTGGCAGGGGTGGAGGGTGCTCCGCCTCTCGCCTGGTCACTGGCATATATATGTGGTCCCAGCACCTGACTGTATTCACTGATTGCAAAAAATGGGAGACGTTATGGGCTACATGTGGCCCCCTCCTGCGGGTCGAGTCCGGAGGGGGGACGTCTGCTTGCCTCGTTCTTCACGGTCTTTTTCGACGTTTCTGTAACGTGGTCACCAAACGGCGTTAACCAACGTGCCGCAACGTTCCACGCGGCCGCCTCCGCGCCAAATACGACTCCTCCACATCTTCTATTTGAAATAGAGTCACTTCAAGTCGGCAAGAGTCGGGCCACCTGGCAGACCGGGACATCTGGCCGGGCCTCTGAGCCTGCAGCCGGAACCTGCAGCCGGAGCCTACCATCCGATGGGTAACAGGCTCCACTGACCTTTCTCGTCAGAGGTCTAGAGCCCTTTGCAAGGTCACACACAACATACACACGTGTGTATATCTATATGTGTGTGTGTGTATATTTACTATCTGTGACTGTCGGGTCGAGTTGTTAGCTCTTGGATCCCGCCTTTCTAGCCGTCAGTTGTCTAATGTACTCTCAACCTATTTTCCTCTGTCATATCTACTGCATATATTTCTAACACACACGCACCCGCGCACATACACACACAGGATGCAGCCTGTAGCGGTTGTCACTCAGGTACCAATTTACAGCTAGGTGAATAGCGGAATAAGGTGAAAGAAACTATGCCTATTAGATCCTGACTTGCCGGGAATCGAGCCTGGGGCCCCTGGTACTACATATTCCCGAGCGCTATCTATTTGGCCACTAGGCCGTGTGTGTGTGTGTGTGTGTGTGTGTGTGTGTGTGTGTGTGTGTGTGTGTGTGTGTGTGTGGTGTGTGTGTGTTGTGTGTGTTGTGTGTGTGTGTATGTGTGTGTGTGTGTGTGTGTGTGTGTGTGTGTGTGTATGTACATACAGCTAATAATATGTAACAAAATTAACTTTTTTTTCTAAGTTTCTGTTCGAGATGATATCTGTAGTTTAAGGTAAGGAAAATAAACTGTGAGAAGACACTAAGCCAGTATAGCATGGGGGAGGGATACGAGGTTAAGGACTCGATGTACAAGGACGGAGGGAAGGAAGGAAGGATGCCCAACTGCTTGGACCGTCGGGGATCGAACACCGACCCAGGTTGCTGATGGCTCCTGTCACTACAATCACCTCACACGGCTCCCTCACCGTTACAATCACCTCACATAGCTCCCTCACCGTTACAATCACCTCACATAGCTCCCTCACCGTTACAATCACCTCACAAAGCTCCCTCACCGTTACAATCACCTCACATAGCTCCCTCACCGTTACAATCACCTCACATAGCTCCCTCACCGTTACAATCACCTCACATAGCTCCCTCACCGTTATAATCACCTCACATAGCTCCCTCACCGTTACAATCACCTCACATAGCTCCCTCACCATTACAATCACCTCACATGGCTGCCTCATCATTACAATCACTTCACATAGCTCCCTCATCATTACAATCACCTCACATAGCTCCCTCATCATTACAATCACCTCACATAGCTCCCTCACCATCACAATCACCTCACATAGCTCCCTCACCATTACAATCACCTCACATAGCTCCCTCACCATTACAATCACCTCACATGCTCCCTCACCATTACAATCACCTCACATAGCCCCTCACCATTACAATCACCTCACATAGCTCCCTCACCATTACAATCACCTCACATAGCTCCCTCACCATTACAATCACCTCACATAGCCCCCTCACCATTACAATCACCTCACATAGCTCCCTCACCATTACAATCACCTCACATAGCTCCCTCACCATCACAATCACCTCACATGGGTGCCTCACGACTCCCACAAAGTCACACCAATAAAACCCACAAATATTGCGACTCTTGGAGCCCCGCCAAGTTTAACAATTTCATTGGTGTCTTTGGGAGCGCCAAGACCCGCTGATTGGTGGAAGATATGGGACAATATCTCCGTTTTCTGTCCAGGACAAACCTCTCTCTTTATTAAACCTTATCGAGTCCGAAACTTTTCACTTCCAAAAGGTCTCTCGAGTTATGGAGACGTGTGCTTATAAAATACATTATATTATATTAATTATTTATATATTTATAGAATGTTTAAACACATAAGGATGCTGTAGATAAAGTACGATCTTCCGAGCCTACGAGATGGAGACTTTGGGAATACGAAATGGACGGAGTGTATAAATCTTTGTTTATCCAGGTACTAGTTTGGGGCCTTAGAGAGAGGGTATATGGATGAACAGAGGTCATCGTTGGCTCAATGATGAAGATGATGTTAACAGCTTGTAAATTACACTGTAAATGGCGGCCGCGTGGAAACTAGGTGATATAGCTATCTGAAAGTTTCCGTAAAGAAGCTGTCAGCAAGACGGGTGTTTCAGCGAGTTTTGGATGTGGGGGCGACGAGGTACCGGTTTTGTCGGTGTGGTGAGCTGGTAAGATATTATAGGTTATGAGAGCGATTCCTAGTGAAGCACTGAGCAACACATGCGTCCCCGGTGAAGCACTGAGCAACCACATGCGTCCCCGGTGAAGCACTGACACCACATGCGTCCCCGGTGAAGCACTGAGCACCACATGCGTCCCCGTGAAGCACTGAGCACCACATGCGTCCCCGGTGAAGCACTGAGCACCACATGCGTCCCTGATGAATGACTCTGACGACTACATAGGTCCCTGGTAGATATACGGTCCGTCGACGGTATATCTAATTTTTGGATGTATTGGTAGAGATCACAGCGGACCCGTGTTGGGACCGATGGTGCTCTCTGGGACCTGGCTGGGACCTGGCTGGGACCTGGCTGGGACCTGGCTGGGACCTGGCTGGGACCTGGCCAGCCTTGCAGACCAACCCGAGGAACTTGTGCTCGGTGGGGGAAAGTATTACAATATTGAACACACATTAAATGTGGGTTTTTACAACACGAAGTCGAGAATAAATTTATACATGAATATAGTTATTGGTTTGACTGTAAAATAATTATCTTTTTTTCATATGCGGTCTTCAAATTGAATAGACTTTGCAAATCGTGATTGACTGCCCAATTAGTTAGTACTTATGAAGCTAGGTAACAAACTAATGCTTTTGAGTAAGAGCATTGTGAATGGCGTGCCGCATGCGGCTCCGGTGATTAATGATTGGAATTAATCGAGAATCACACAGCGGCGGTAGTTCCCCCTTTGTGTAGTTGGTAAGAGTTCTTCCTGTACTTGTCTAGTTGTGCTTGGTGAGGGTTGAGCTTCGGCTCTTTGGTTCCACCTCTCAACTGCCGGTCAACTAGTGTACACAGGTGTCTCAGCCGATTGAACTATCATATCTACATTTGAAACTATATATACCGAGTCTGCCTCCACCACATCACTACCTAGAGCATTTCTTTTGTCATCTATCCTGACAAAAAACTCTTTCTAATATCCGACGGTCTCACTTCATGCAGGTCGGCGTTCAATCCCCGACCGTCCAAGTAGTTGGGCATCATTCCGTTCCCCCGTCCCATCCCAAATCCTTATCCTGACCCTTTCCAAGTGCTATATAGTCGTAATGCCTTGGCGCTTTCCCCCTGATAATTCCCTCTGTGGCTCATTTGAGAACTCAGTTTCCACCTGTTTCCCCTCGTTCGAGTACCACTCGTGTGGTCATCGACTCTGGGTACCTTTTCAAACTACACATTAGTGACACCTATACCCCAAAACTAGGTACTGCTATTTTCCCCAGTGAGGAGGAGGCCTACTTGACCTTCAAAAGTTCTAATTGTCTCTCGAGAAATCCGGCTAAAACGAGGCCATACGGACACTGAGTGCCAGCTGAGCGCCCTGGCACTCTGAGCCGGCTCCTGCTGCTGCTGCTGAGTTTAACGACTAGAAGAAAAGACTTCTCATAACTAAGCCGTGATCATGTAAAGTTAATAACGTTTCCAGAGTCAGTTTTACCCAAACATATAAACACCGAGAATTGCCTTTTTAGGGTTATTTTTAGTGAAAAGCAATCACTTGATTGAAGCGGTCATGTCAAGACTGGGAAGGCTTAAAAGATTGGACAGGATCAACATTATAAGTCATAGTCAAGTTTTCCTAGCGACTGAGTACTTTTAACAAGCTACTGCTAACAACAAAATACAAGAGAACATCAAATCAAATGGAGGTAGAGTGTCTGTCTCTGTCTGTTCCTGTCTGTTGTTTGTGTCCTGTCTGTGTGTTTCACGTCCAACTCTTCCCTATCATCTGTCTTTTCGCATTCATGTCGCTCTTGCGAGAGTAAAGCATACTGCCATGGCGAGCTCCATAGCTAGTTAGTGTTTTAGAGAATATGGTCCAAGTAGCACGGTCTATGGTGAGCCCGTAGTGGCCTTGCCTGGCCCAAGAGCGAGGCTGTATTCTGGATATAGATGTATGCTAGACGCTAATCAGCAATATGCTAATATTATGTATGCTATTGCTGAATACTAATCAGCAATATTACGTCAATATAGTTAAGGGGGGGGGGTAATGTATTGGCTGGAGGTGAGGTGTCATTGGGTAGTGTATTGGTGGGCTTTTGTGAGTAGTGGAGAAAGTGTGTCGTAAGGCACACTTGGGTTGGTCAGGAAGGACTGTAGAGTGGAAATTGCCTCAGAACGAGGCGTGTGATTGTCAGTAATGATTGTTGTGACGGGACTGGTAATGTGTGTGTGGGGAGAGTGTCAGGAGTGAGAGTCGGGGGAGAGTGGGCAATTTGTCGGTCGAGTCATTGAGTCGGCCGGTGACAAATGAGAGTATTGACTGGCGCCTGGTGTCATTACACACTGCACACTCACAGATTGCAAGTTAAGTATGCTAGTGTGAGGCAATGGTGAGGGAATGGTGAGGAATGGTGAGGAATGGTGAGACAATGGTGAGGCAATGGTGAGACAATGGTGAGACAATGGTGAGGGTATGGTAGGTCCCCTCCCCTACACGCTGGGGGATCACACACACATCCTGGGAGGGCCTGACGGCTGAGTGGAAAGCGTACGGGATTCGTAGTCCTATAAGGTCTGGGTTCGATCTCCGGCGGAGGCGGAAACAAATGGGCAGAGTTTCTTTCACCCAAATGCCCCCTGTTCACCGATCAGTAAATAGGTACCTGGGAGTTAGACAGCTGCTACGGACTGCTTCCTGGAGGTGTGTGTGTGGAAAGAAAGAGTGAGGTGTGGAAAGAAAATCAATTAATAGTTGAGAGGCGGGCCGAAAGAGCCAGAGCTCAACCCCCCCAAGCACAACTAGGCCAATATACAAGACAACAGGAGTTAATATGGACGACAACTATCCAATGAAATAGCCACATAATCAGAGCTGCGAATCAACGTTCCCACTTCGTCCCATTCGACGAGTTACATATGTGGAGGGTGAGGTTGTCCTCTAGTTGTGTAGGGGGTGGATATTCTCCTTCGTGGGGTATGGTAGTCCTGAAGGACCCTGCAGGATTGCCTCGCTTGGACTGGACGGTAGAGCGACGGTCTCGCTTCATGCTGGTCGGCGTTCAATCCCCCGACCGTCCACAAGTGGTTGGGCACCATTCCTTTTCCCCCGTCCATGTCTACAGCCATTGCTTCACCCCCTCGACGCAAGATCCTTCAGTAATATCCAATAATTTATTTCGGAACTTTAATAAGCTCTCCAGCTTGCCGCCTGGCATAGTCGCGCGCCTTTCCTAAACTCATTCAGTAACTTTAATGTGTTTTGATTATCGGTGAGAGAGGCCGAAGGTTGGGTGGCCCGGTGTGGCCCGGGTGTGGCCCTGGGTGTGGCCCGGGTGTGGCCGGGTGTGGCCCTGGGTGTGGCCCGGGTGTGGCCCGGGTGTGGCCCGACCAGGGTGTGGCCCCAGGGTGTTCTGGTGTGGCTCCAGTAAACCCCGAAGTTGGTAGAGAGACTAAAACCAGGTCTGAAATATTATTAGATTTTTTTTTATAGAAATGTCTGATATATAATTTTTTTGTAGACGGACAAGAAAATTCTTTTTCTGATTCTGTCGAACCGAGAGGGTGAGCTGGGATGTCTCGAGGGTGAGCTGGGATGTCTCGAGGGTGAGCTGGGATGTCTCGAGGGTGAGCTGGGATGTCCCGAGGGTGAGCTGGGATGTCCCGAGGTGAGTTGGGATGTCTCGAGGGTGAGCTGGGATGTCCGGAGGGTGAGCTGGGATGTCTCGAGGGTGAGCTGGGATGTCCCGAGGGTGAGCTGGGATGTCCGAGGGTGGAACTGGGATGTCCCGAGGGTGGAACTGGGATGTCCCGAGGGTGGAGCTGGGATGTCTCGAGGGTGAGCTGGGATGTCCCGAGGGTGAGCTGGGATGTCTCGAGGGTGGAACTGGGATGTCCCGAGGGTGGAGCTGGGATGTCCCGAGGGTGAGCTGGGATGTCCCGAGGGTGAGCTGGGATGTCAGTGACGCAGAAGGTACAGTAATCAGCCTGCCACTAACCACAAAGACTACTCACAACTACTCACCAACCACCAGATCGCAGTAACAAGGTTATCGCGAACAACCGAACTCAATTACGGGTTCGCATAGCCCGTGCTACATGCATAGTTTAGTTCCGAGTAACTGAATCTAAAAAACAACAACAGACTGTCAGAATATCCGTGAAAAAACAAAATTGACAACAGTTTACCAGTCATCGAAAAAAATAGAACATTTACACAACCATTTACGAAACTTTTACATCTTTCTTCACTAGGAGGATTGTTTATAACGGTAATTACCTTGACTAGTGAAGTGCTGATCTCGTAGGCTGTTTAATAAATCTAAA